>JAQFZN010000790.1:0-22927 GCA_034687075.1 Geophilus carpophagus | reverse complement strand
ATGAACTAAAATGGCGGCTGAGATAGTTGATTACTGCAATCACAACAACTAGTGTTTGAAAATAACCGGTTGACCACCCTAGGTGTCCAACTAAGACATTACATATAGTTACATAATACTTTTTTTTCATAGAACTGGAGATGTAACTATGAATCAATATCCGCTTGCATCGCAACCAGATCCTGAATTAAGTCAGAGAAAGGTAATTTTAATGTGACCATAAAATAACAAAATAAAAGCAATTGTTGATAATCATTTTTTTTAGCATGTGGATCGCTCTGAATGTGCATTTTGGGATTACTATAAAAAATATCCAACTTATATGAACAAAAATCCATATTATACAAATCCTATAAGTTTATACAAAGCCCATAGTTCTCATGCACAGAAACCAATTTCAAGCAAATTGAGATTGGCTAGAATGGACGGATCTCATCATTTCAGACCAAATGGAAAAGGCAAGCAGGTAAAAAAAAATAATTTTTGTAATTAAAACGAATTTTAATACCATTAGATTTCAGTTAGGAGGTTGTAAAGATGGTTGCTTTACTAATTATTCCAAATTTGCTACGACTTACCTACCAGAAGAAAAGAAGAAAAAACGAAGCAAATTTGGAAGACTTGATCCAATCACAACTGGTGCAACAAAATCATCCACGTACAAATCAGTTGTTCAAACAAATGTTGATAAGTAATTAATAAGTAATTGTTAATTGAAGATGGATATTAAATTTAACAAGCTTTCATTATTTTCAGATATGTAAATTCAAAAACATATAAAACTGTGGAATCAGTAATGTATATTAAACCGTAAAAAAAGTCAACTGTTGTATTTACATATCGGGTTATATCAATCCCGATGAACTATAACTTTCCTTACTGAGAGTATCCTTGACTCCTTTCCCTTTTAGGATCAATAAATAACTTCCTGGGGGGGTCTGATTGTTAACTTAAACCACACTTATTTTGTCTCTTGATATTTTCTAGCCACTGTCTTTCAAATTTCAAATAACGAAATTTGAAATGTGTTTAGAAATTTACACATTTAAAAGCCAATGTGTTTAAAATGTATCTTAGTATACAGGGTGTTCTGAAAGTCTGGTTCCCACCAAATATTTCCTAAGCAATTGCATTTAGGCTAACTTTGATAAAGGGATCATATAGGAAGTTGGGTGAGAGCAATCTAATGATGTTATCAAATTTGACCTTGAAAGTCATTTTCTAGGTTTTTCACAATGGTAAGCCATCAACAAAGTCCTCTACTATTACACTTAAGTGATGCTTACAAACCAATTATCAACATTTCTTAGTGGGATTTCTGAAAGATCTCTATCACTTATAGGTATTTGATACGTTCATTTAGACTAATTTGATGGTACTCTACAACTTTCTAACTGGAAATTTTGCTGTATCTTTAGGGTTAAAAAGTTAGAAAGTGAAAAACCTTGAAAATGACTTCCAAGGTCAAATTTGATAACATCATTAGATTGCTCTCACCCAACTTTCTATATGATCCCTTTATCATAATTTGTCTAAATGCAATTGCTTAGGAAATATTTGGTGGGAACCAGACTTTCAGAATACCCTGTATATTTAAACAAAGTCCAGAAAGATTTTATTTTGTAACAACACATTTCTCAATATCTACATCAACATTTTCTTAAAAATACACCCATATCTGCAACATGGCTGATTGTTATATGACCTTTCGCCACAACAGCTTGACCACAGAATAAAAAATAGCCAAAATAATAATTGTGGAGAAGCGTAGTGTCAATTTTTGTAAGTTTACAAGCTCAGCTATTTGCATCAATATTTTTGTTATTTACTATTTATCTGATCTAATAAATGAAATGGATTTTTCCGTGCTGTTTATCATTATCATTGTTTTTTTTACACGGTTTTTGTTGCGTTTATTTCATTATTATAAATCTCGAGCATAGTTTCATTTGCTTACGAAGCATTGTTGTTTTAAAAATATTATCAGTTGATAGTTTTTCTTCTGGAATGAACATGTCATAAACATAACGTGGTGTAAAAACCAATGTATTTTAGTATAGTTCTAGTTTAATTCTGTAACTTTATTTCAATATACAAAATGAGACTACAGCCGGGCCCTTCGCAAAAAGATAAACCGACAAAACGTGATATTGATAGGTTTGGAGTTTTTAGAGAGGACGGTTACTTACGTGCAAATGAACCTTACACACCCCTAGATAATTGTAATAATAAGATTGAAATGAGGAAACTTGCATAAAATCAATTTAATGATAATACAAACATTCTTTTAGTCATTTGGAATGAACAAGCCCATAAAGATAAACAAATAACCGGAGGAGCAGTATCAAAAGGAAAAAAAGATGGTACAAATAGAGGTTACTTTAGCCCATTCACCCGCGCTTTTCAAGGCGAATCCTTAAGTGATCCATTAAAAGAATACAGAAGAAGGGAACATATGAAAAAAAATAAGTTTTATGCTGGCCAATTTCAGTTAACGAATCCAGGAAAGAGAATGTTAGACTGCATTAAATTTTAACACTAAAACAAATTCCACAAAATATTTTTCTTTAAGTTAAATTTTGTTGCAGACTTGATTTTAGTGGAAATTATCATGGCACATTTGGTGGTCAAGTGGATGCATTCAGTCCAGTTCTAACATCAAAACCTTCAGTATTCGAAGTAACAACAAGACCGTTGAAACCGTTTCAAATGAGCTACCCGAAAAAAGGAAGTGGCTATGGGTATGTTACTCTTATTTGTAGTAAAAAATATAGTTACATAATACATTTATTTTTCAAAGAACTGGAGATGTAACTTTACAGCAATATCCGCTTGCATCGGAACCTGATCCTGAATTAAAAAAAGGACAAGTAATTTTGATGAGACTGTAAAATAACGAAATAACGAACAAAAATGTTAATAATTATTTCTTTAGTTGTTTGACTATGTTGAACCCAATTCACCATTGTGGGATTACTCTAAAAAATATCCAAATTATCTAAACAAAAATCCATTTTATACACATCCGTCCATTTTACCCAGACGTCCTCGTGCACGCAAACCAATATCAGGCAAATTGAGACTGGCTAAGATGGCTGGATCTACATTCAAACCAAGTGGAGCGGGCAAAAAAGTAAAAAAAAAAAAATTCAATTTTTGTAATTGAAATGAATTTTAATATAATTTCAGTTAGGAGGTTGTAAAGATGGTTGTTTTACTGATTATTCGAAATATGGTTACTATTACGTTCCACCAGAAAGGAGGAAGAAAGTAGAAAGATATGGAAAACTTAATCCAATCATGACTGGTACAATGAAATCATCCCCATTTCGATCAATCCTTCAAGCAAATGTTGATAAGTAATTAATAAGTAATTACTAATTGCAAATGAATATTAAATTTAACAAATATCTCATCATTTTCAGATGTGTTACTTCGAAAACATACAATACTATGGATTCGGTAATGTATGTTAAAGCAAGAAAAAACTAAACCGTCTTGTGATTATCAAATAATTAAATTTGAAATGTGTACTATTAATTTACATTCTAAGAACCAGTGTTTTTAAAATGTATCTCAGTGTATATCGAAATAAAGTCCAGAATGATTTTATTTCGTCTTAACACGTTTATTCATCAACACCAACCTCTTCTTAAAAAACATAACGTAATTTTGTTTCGTCGTCTGGTTCTAGAGGCTCCATTACACGACTTTCTCTTACAGCCTCAAATTTCTCATTATCATTGTCAACTAAACCAGTTTTCATGCCCGGTTGCGCATTAATGACCATCTGTTTACCATCTTTTCCTATTATAATCATTGGTCGCCCTTCTATTTCTTGATCTTCTTTCGCGTTAACAGGTTGTCGTGGCATTTGGTCTATGTAAGACCCGTGTTGACGGAAACCTAATTCATTTATATTATTTGTATACAAACAGTAGCAAACAAAGATTTTTTCAAAAAACTTACTGCATAATCCTGAATATTTTTTTGAACAACCGCTTGTACAGTTTTTGCATTGCAGCCCAACTTGATACATCACTCCATTAACAATATTCCCACTAAAAACAATCAATTTCTTTTAGAATGTCAATATTCTAATAAATTAAATATTGTTATTATTTACCCTGGTGCATAGTTGCATATAGTGTGTTTATAATACAAACGGTCACTTTTTTGAAAATGGACAAAACCACAACCAATTAAATCAACATCTGCCCAAACAAGCTAAAATTTAAAAAAAAAATTAAAAAAAAACTACAAAATAGAATTATGTAAAAATACTTGTGTGTAATGTCCAACTGGTAAATTGTAATGAAATGGTTTAATATTAAATGGATTAAACCCAGGTGTTTCAGCTTCATTATACCATGATTGTACCGCTTCTTTGACATCAGCATTGGAATTTTTATTTTTACCTGAGTGAGACATAAACACATTTTGTCCTACATGCTGAAATGTTCCTGCAATAGTTGATGAAATAGAACAATTTATTGCCTCTGTACTTTAGATTATACTCTTTAAAATAAATAGATCAAGACTTGCTTGTTCTTCTATTATGATCATGTGCATATGTGCATTGTTCGGCCCATTTTTGAGCTATCATAGCCAATTCATTGCTCCAATCCTAAAAATTAAAAAAAAAAATTACAAACTTGTTTTATTTGCATTTTTATAGTTTTGTTTACCAGTTCTCTCATATTACTTGCAGTTGGTTGGTTTGTTTGATGTCCATTAGCAACTTTTTGTCTCGCTTTATTATGAGCTCGAATTATCTCATGTTTTTCTTCTTCATTCAGCCCACTTCGTATAATTGCACAAGCCTAATAAAATTAATTAAATATTTTTATAATTTGTATTTAAATTTTTTAATAGCATAGTTACTGGTGTAGTATATCTGCACATTGTATGATCATAGCCAAATTGTTCGTAGTCACATGATGCCGTAATAAAATGTGAGCTTATAATAAAAACAAGGATGAAGGAGAATTGTAGAAATACACCTGTAAATAAAATTATTCTAAGAAAACCAAACTAAAAACTAAAGAAAAAAAATTAAATTAGTCTAACAAATGCCTGAACAGGTTGTTGCGATTTTAATGACAAGGTCAACAGGTGGAAAAATAATAAAATACGTAAATAAATAAATTAAAAATAAATTTAAAAAAAAAACAAACAAATAAATAAAGAAATACTGTTTGTAAACAAATGACAACAATTTGAAAATGTCCACTAAAACTGAATTAATTTGACATAATTTGAATGTATACACACAGAATTTAAAAATACTCGCATATTTTAGAAATAAATCAAAATAAAAAAAATAATGTTAAAAAAACTAACACGTTTACTGTACACGCTTTTCACTTTCCTTCCTAAAATTTATAAAAAAAATAGTTTTTAACTTACACTTCAAAATCCGAAGATCCAATAAATAAGACATCCTTGAGAAGCTTTTATTTTTTATAGCTTAAACAGAAAATAAAAATATAATGGTGAAAGAATTTTTTTATAGGTGCACTATAACGGATTGGTTTAAAATCTCAATATTATAGCCTATTATCAAAAACTAATTAAAATTATTACATTTGAGTAGCACACAGTCATAAGTAGAATGTTATATTAGTTTTGTTAAGAAAATAGAAATGAAAGTGAAAAATAAAAGTCAATTTTATTTTTAATACATTTTGACACAGGGCGTCAGTTTAAACATCAAATTGCTCGTGACAAAGTCAACGTGAACTAAGATCAATTTCCATTTTATATTTAGATTGGGAGTTGGATAATATGCAGTATAAGATGGACTGGGGATGGATGGACCGGGGATGGATAGACGAGGTTTACTATTAGATTAATTAAAAATTGAAAATATAAAATCAACTAGTAAAAATTACCAAAATGGGAGGTAAAATAAGAAATAAAATAAAAAATAAAAATAAAATTGCGATTGAAGAAAAGAAAACGGATATGGAAAGATTAGGTTTATTCAAAGAAGACTCTTATATTTTCACCAACACACCTTACACCCCTTTGGACACTTGTAAATTACAGTAATTTTGAGTAATAGTAATTTCATTCAAATCGAATTATTATTTTAGTTGTTTGGAACGAATCTGCTCATACCGGAAAACAGTTAAAAATACAACATTCCGGGAAAAAAGATGGTACTGATGGAGGTTATTTCAATCCATTTATTCGTACTTTCCGAGGTGAAGGTCCAAGCAGTCCTTTAAAATTGGATAGACTAGAAAAAAGAGCAAATAAATCAAACTATTATGCCGGAGAGTTTATTTACTCAAGTCCTGGGGAAAAAATGTAAAAATTTATCCATATATATACATTACTTGAAAATGTGTGTAGTCACGCTGACATCATTATGCCATCGGTTTATGATGACATCAGGGTTACTACACACCCAAAGTTAAACTAGCTGGCAGATGTACTGTGGGGTTCTGCTAGTTATTATTATTATTTCTTTTTTTCTTTTAAATTTAAAGTAATTAAAATCATTTATACATTTCTCAGATATAGTTCTGGTCATTATTCGGGGACATTTTCTGGACCCATTCCTTATTTTAAACCAACTGTAATAAACAAGGAACCAGGTACAAAAAAAAAAAACATGAAAATTGTTCCACCAAAAAAAGGAAGTGGATACGGGTAAAATTAAATAAAATAAAATAATGAATCAATAAAAAAATATTAATTTTTGATTTTTTTTAGTGATGTCGATTGCTGCATCAATCCCTATCCAGAAGCAATGCCTAGAAGTGAAGAAAAGTTTAAAGTAACCATTACAATAAAAATAATCATTTTGTGAATTAAAAATCATAAATCGATCCATTCTGTAATACTTTACTTTTTAGATACGAGAAGATATAGATTCTCAACAAATTGAAGCATTTTATAATTACTTTAAAGCGCCTGATTACATGAGCAAATATCCTTACTGCTTGGAGAGAGTGAAACCGTATAGTAAGCCTATTCCAGTAAATGCTAAATATAAAATGTTAATGAAGTTCACAACTGAACCAACGACGTTTAAACTACCTGGAAAAGGAAAATCAGTGAATAAGATTAATAAGATATTTAAATATCTGATTAATATAAATTCAAATTTTTACCGTAGCTTGGTGGAAACAAAGATGGATGTTTCTCAAAGTTTCCATACTATTCGATGCAAGACACTATCCCCCACAGAAAAGTATCTCGGCCCAAACCAATACTTACAACAGGTTTAAAATCGTCTGCATTTAAATCTGTTGTTGAAACCAATGTTAATAAGTAAGTTACTTATTTGTTTTCGTTATGTAATTAATAATTCCAGTTTTAACTTAATTTTTTATTTTCAGACGTGTTACTTACTTGACGTATAAACAATTAGAAAGCGTAATGTACGTTAAACAGAAGAATACCGTCGTTGAAAACGACAAAACTTGTATTTAAACGTTTGCAATATTTTTATTTTTAATAAACTTTTAATTAATTTTTTAAACTAAACATATTTAAAAACTACGTCTTTTCTATCATTAACACTTTGCAATTCAATTTTAACGGGACATTTCAAAATGTAGCTTAAAAGTTGTTCAGAATATCCTTGTAAAAAGTACATTTTTCGAGGAAAGTAATTTTGATGAACTATGCCCGCTATTATAACCACATTGAATCTTCTCTTTATAATTATATCTTGCACGAACAGATCATGCCACGTGCAGTACATAAATTTTCGAATTATTATATCTTCTACTGCAGTTTCGGATTTTCTTATACCTTCGAATAAATTACCTAAAATAAAAATGCAAAAATTAATCTCACATAATAATTAATTTTTAAATACTGTACTTGTGTTCCATGATTTCCATGCTTTCGTGGCTGCAATTTGGTTTGGCTTTTGTGCCATTTCGTACGTTAAAGGGAAATCTCTCTTAGGTGTCTGCCTATACCTTCCAGCTCTAACTTTACACAAAATACTACTCGTACAAATACTTCTGCTTGCTTGCGTAGAAAGTCGAGTAAAGTCGACTTTTCTCAAAACCTGTAATGCAATAAATAATTTATAACATAACGTGACTGTTCAAAAACAACGTATAGTACTTACGGAAGCAACTGGACTAAGCTTAAAAGCCATTATTTAGTTTAAATACACGAAATTAGAAACAGCGCTCACATTCAGCAATGGCATGCTGTCGCCATATTTGTAGAGTAAACACTAGCGCCAGCTATTAATACTATTCTTCAACAATTACGATAAATAATTGTACCGTTATTTGGATCCGATTTGAATTTAATTGATGGCACGGTTGAATAATAAATGCACAGTATTTTTACAAACAATATTTCTTTTATTATTCTTATTATCATCATCATTAATTTTAGACACACAAAGTGAGCCTTTGAAAAATTTTTGAACTTTTTAAAAATATAACTTATTTTTTAGGACAGATTATGGAGGTGCTGAAATAGACTAGGCAGATACACTGGATTTGTTTAATCTGAATAAAAATTCGGGATTAATAAACAAAAAATTCAAATTAAACAAAAAAAATCAAATCCCAAATTTTAAACAGTTGAAAATTAAATAAAGAAAAATAAAACATAAAAAATAAAAATAATAAAAAGAAAACAACAGAAAAAAAAGCTGACCATACAGAATTAAAAGTATAGACCTGATCTTTGGTTTCTTATTAAAAATGACATTTTGAAATGCTATTGCTCATGTATAAAAGCTTACACGATTGTACTATGGACATTAAATTCATTAAAATGTTAATTTGAACATGGGATAAACAATCTTATATGAAAATACCTAATATTTAAAACAAACAATATTTAAGTACATTAAAAATAGAGGAACAATCTGATTGAAAGTTCCCAATTTAAGCACAATTTAAAATTAATATTAAAAAAGTAAATGAAGAAAACAGTTACAAAACAATTAATTGATTTTATAATATTTAAATAATGTTCAAATGTATTTTTTTAAGCTGCAAAAACTCATTCAATCATTCAAAATAAAAAGCCAACAGAGCATGCGTATTAACACACACTGCGTTTAGCAAATTTGTAATTTTAGGAACAGCAATTCGTTATAAAAAAAATCCCAGTTCAAAATTTAGCTTCAACTTTTTTTTAAAAAAAAAATTAAAAAAAAAATTGCTTATTTAGAAATACAAAAATTAATTAGCAAAGAGAGAAAAAGTTGAAGAAAAGAAAAAAAGTTTTTTTAAAAGGTAAATTTGTATTTTTTTCCTATAAGTCAATAATAAATAAAAAGGCAACCTTCCTCTCCTTCATTTCAAAAATTGGAAATCGCATTCAAAAATCTATTTACAATATCTACACAAATTCATCATTTCGAGAAAACAAAAAGAAAAGAAAATTAATAATATTAAAGAGTTGCACAACACAAAATTCCACCCTCAGTTCGTGCCAAAATGAGCAGACATAAAAAGTAAAAAAAAATCATGGCGAAAAATAAAATTAAACCAAAAAAAACGTTAAAAGACTACTTGAGGGAATGTTAAGTAGAATCAATCATAGTTAAAATTCGTTGAAAACCAGAGGCAGTTTTAATATATCAGATGGAAATTCTTTTCTAGTAAAACAAAAAAGAAAAACATAAAAAAATCTAATTTTAAAAATCAAAAGGGAATGTTAATTTTATGCATTGATTGTTGCAAACAAAGAAAAATTACAATAAATTAGTAAAAAATTAAATGAAAAAAGCAGTAAAACCAAAATAAACAAAAAAATGCACAAATTGAAATGACAACAGTATTAATTTTTTTTTCGAAAAAAGAAAACCCATCTTCGCTTGACTTTTTTGTTTTCTAAATTCATCCTTTGACCTGAGTCTTCGTAGTGCACTTGACGTACAGTAGAATTTTTTCACAAAAAAATTTTCAACCAGCTGACCAGCCAGCTAACACAAAAAATTTTCAAAATTTTTTACATACATCCGGTCATTTGTTGAAATAACATCTTTGCATAGAAAAATACCGCAAAGAATTAACATTCTCACATACCAAACACAAAAAAATTTGTGGGGGTGGGGGAACAACACACTGCGCCCAAAACACGCTTCATATAAAGTTTTTCTTTCTCTATCCATGAGAGGAAAAATTGTCCGTAATAAGCAGCCATTGAAATTATGTACAAAGTTCACTACACTTCATCGCGTTCATTTTCACGGTAAATTATAGGTGTTTTTGTTTTGTTTTTTTTTCACATTTTTAAAATTATAATAATTTCTTCCGTTATCGTTTATCTACTGATCCCATTTTAATCCATGGATCCAGTAGTTGTAGTTGATGGCTCAAGTGTGTTGACGACGAGCCGCTCGCGTTTAACTCGGCACACGTGCTCATCTCGCCACTTTCCTCATCCTATATTAAATGAAAAAAAATTTAAATTAGTAAAAAATAATATCAAGTGGTTAATTTTTTAATTTTTTTATCTCATGTATTAATTTTCAACCCGCTATACTTTCAAATAAAACCATCTGCTGTTAAGTGCAGCTGGTTTATAACCTCACTTAATTACACCAATTAATTCTGTGTACCGTGAACTAGTCACTCATCCCTCATTCTCATCACTAATTTCCTTTTTTTTCTTTATTTTTAAACTGCGATCAAATAACGATCGTCCGTAATAAATAAAGTGATGGTTTAATCGAAACAGGTTTGTTTGAATTTAAAATATCAATTTTTAGTTTACTTTTCACGCACTAGATGGTGTTACTATGCGTAGTGAAAAGAAAGATGGCTGGATTTCAAACTGCAAACTTTTTCCCCTTCATTGATTTCACGTATTGTCAACTTACCCTAGGTCTGGGATATCTCTCTAACTGTATATCAGAGCTCTGTGGATTTGACCGACGAGCTCGGAAAGGTGACCAGCGGTCAGTATCGGTTTCATTACGACTCGTCTCACTAGATTTCGAAAGAATTTTTCTCCGTCTTCTAAACATCCCATAAAAAGAAATTAAAAAGAAATTTCATTAGATAAATAAATTGATTTTTTTAAAAAATAAACGTAAAAATTATCCATTCAAGATGACTTACCTACTAACGTATACATAAATTGCTATAGAAATGATGAAGATGAGCAAAATGGCCACCACTACACCACCTGCAATGCTGGCCGTCTCGATCATCACTTTTTCCCGATTTACTGCAAAAATAAAATAAAATCAATTAAAAAAATGAAATAAACTCGAATAAAAACAATTTCTATTAAAATTTAGTATCAAATCGATAACTACATCAGTTTTTATAAGACATTTTTTAAAAAAATTCTCCTTTTCTTTTATTTAACCATATTGAGTAGACATAACTGTATGGGACCCACCCTTTAACGAGGTAAAAATCAATAACAACAAAAAAAGGGCGGTGAACAGCTGCCAATTACATTAAAAGCCCTTCAAATAAAAAACTTACACAGGTAGGATCCATCAGGGTCCTTGAATTCACACCGAGGACCAGTGAATCCATCTGTACACCTAAAAAAAACAAATAAGTAAATTAAATACATAAAATAAAAATTTTTAAAAATATTTTTAATTCTCGTAAAAAAATTCCAAAAAAAAATGGGACCACACCAAAAGAGAGACCGAATCGAGGGTGCAGTACATTCAATTTGTGATTCTAGTCGTCAACTTGCATTTCCGTTTTTACTTCAAGTTCAAAGCCCAGCTCAGCTCATAAGGCAGCCACACAGGATGGTAGAAATCATTTGTGACTGCTCAAACAGCATGAGTGAGTGCACAAAATGAATCAAACGACTCATTCGTCCTTGCTCACATCCTATTACAAGTCCATACACAAAAACATTCCAGTCAAAATCTTTCTAAACCCAACAATTTCACTCGGCTCGAGCCGAAAGGCAAAAACCAACCCAAAACTCAAACTGGATCGACCAGTTCAAAGAGTCCATCATCACAAATATCACCAACCGTGCCTTACTTTATTTTCCCACACTTAACTAACCCCGCCGTTGCACGTCCAAATTCTCCAAGGGGAGGAGATACAAAAAACTTCTAACGGTCCCTAATCCCTCTATCGCATGCAATAACGCGTGATATTCATTTATAATCGCGCAGAAAGCTATGCGCCTCTCTTTACAGACTGCTTGAGCGCCGTAATGAGCTGAGCTGAGCTGAGCGCGGGAGGTGTGCATTGGGGTTTGAGGGTGGTGGGTGGGGGGTTGAGTAAAGGAGGGCGGCGGCACCACGTGCTACTTACCGGCGAGCAATGGGCGATGCGGTCGCGTGCCACGGCTCATCTTTTCCGCTCCAGCGCGCACGAACGACAGAACGGAAGCGACAAACCAGTAGCCACGAGCTCGTCTCGCTAGCCCCCTCAAGGCGCACACGTTCATAAGTTTATACTTTACAGTTTTTGTTCGGTTTTTTTTTTCTATTTTTTTTTTTATTTTTTAATTTTCATGATTGGTGCCAGATGAAGTGCACGCGCCTTGTTACGCATCACTTTGCCATTAAATAGTTCAACTGTCTTTTTTCTGTGTGGCGTGTAATTGAGGTTAAAAATGTTTTTTTAAATAATAAATTTTTATATAATATAATTTATATTTTTTTTAAAAATTGTATATTTTTTTTCTTTTTTTTAGGAATTTTTCTAAATTTTTCAAATACTTACTCGCAATTATAGAGGACGGAATTTTCGATTTTAACGGTAAAGCACCGCGCATTATTTAGGCAGTAGTGCGTCTGGTACTCTTTTGGACATTCGAACGTAGGGAATGTGATATTAGGCCTCGTACTCTGTGAAGGCGGACGAGGTTTCGGCGTAGAACGAGAAGAACAGGCCCCTAAAATAAATAAACAAATAAATTTAATTAACATTAAAATTAAAATTAATTAAAAACGTTTTATAAACAATCTAACTTAGATTCCGGTAAATCTAAATTAAATTATATTACAGTAAAAGCGAGTAAAAAATAAATAAAAATAAAAAAGGAACTCAACATTGACCATCTGGTTATGCAAATCCGAAAACTCATACAAAATTACTGTTATTTTTGCACTAGGCACGCGCCTTTGTGACATGTGGGGAGCTCGAACGAGTTTTTCCACAAAAAATTACAGGTGTTAAGGGTAACTGGGAGGAAAGGCAAAGGAAATCGGGCTAATTTCATTTCATTGATCATTTTTTTACTTCTTTTTATCCCACCCTAAGATGAAAACACACACCAATCACTAAAATTGTATACACTTTTTAAAAATATATACACACCGACGACGACATTTCATCCCATCTGTCTGAGAGGGTGAGTTTCTCAGTCCATTATGCCAGGTGTTGTGTGTTTGGTCAACCCCCTTGCCTTCGCCGATCTAACCCATACCCCCCCAACCCCCCACTATATACCCTTCAACTGTACCTCCTTTACCAGATGGCTATATAAACCCCCCAGTGAAATTATTATTACAATAACAACAACAAGTAAAAGAGAAATTTTCAATTTACAAAATTTTTAAATTTTTAAATTTTAAATCTTAAAATAAAATTATTCTTATTATTATTAAAAAATGTTATCAAAAGATGCATACTTGCAACACAACTCATCTAACACCTTCTTCATCTTCCCTACTTCCGGTGCAAACGATGGACGCAGAGATAAATTACCCCGGAAAAGAGCGACATCTTGAAAAACTGTTTATTAACTTTAAATTTCGGTTTCAGGTTTAACAACTGAAAAATTTGTTGCAAAATTTGAAAGAAAAAATATGTAAAAAATCTACATTTCCTTTTCTTATGGTTGATATTACAAAAATCTGTTATTTTTAGGAGGATTGTTGATGATGTCATACAATTGTCAAAATTCATGAAGATTCGAATTGTGTCTTGGCAACATCCTGTGCTGGAGGAACCTCACCCAGAGATGGGAGTTCATAAAATGTGACTGACTCATAGTCTAGTAGTGGCGAAAAGTATTATTTTATTATGCTCCCATGTCCTAGTTTGGAAAAGTATACAACCTTGGGTCCTTTGGTTTCTCCCGATTATACAATCACAAAGAATGATTACAATCAGAGATGAGGGCGCTGTTCACGCAACCATCTTTTTTTATCATTTAGATACACTCATCAATCGCAATTATTCTGCGTCTCAAATACAACTTAACACTTGATCTTTCTAATAATAACAAATTAAGGAGATAAATTCATTTAAAACCGGAAGCATATTAAAAAATGATTAACAAATTAAAAAAAGATATTAAGTTATATAAAACCCGCCATTTTCAAACGATTTTATAAAAAAAATTAAAAAATACAATAAAATCTTAAAAATAAAAAAATTAGAGTCGCCATTTTGAAAAGTGTAAAATTTGAATCATTTTAGAATTACAAATAAAACATTAATTTTTGTTGTTTTTATCATTTTTTTAATGTAAAAATAGAAAAAACTCCAAAAGAGAGCGCCGTAGTTATTTTCTTTAGTAATTTTATACTATTTACAATCATAATAACGACCTTTAAACTAATTACAAGCTTTACAACCCAAACAAACATCCAAATCTCATATCACAACTCAAACAAACAACTTAGAGCAACTGTAATTAAATCCAAACAACCACCTGCTAAATACCAAACCAAACACGAAAAAAACCACAAAAAAACAAACACAAAACACAAAAAACTCAGCTACAAGAAACCCAATACCAAAAAAAGCAAACAAAACATTTGCAAACAGGACCCACCACTAAGATTTTATTTTTAAAACTCCTATTCCAAAATGGGCGCTCAAATTCGAGCAAAAAGCACTTAGAAAGCGAACAATAACAGAGCAAATTACAACAAATGTAATGAGTATAGGAAGAGGTAAAAATAGGAGTTTTATAGAGGGAAAATGAAGACAATCGGAGTAAAATTGAACACAAATGCACCCGCCGTGGGGTTGAAGAGTGAATGGCAAAAGTGAGTGTGTAGAGGGAGCCGTGAATGAGTGCCCCCTGAGAGCTTTACCAGCTGGGCCGACGAAATTCATGAATGGGGACAATGTCGGTTCGACCAGCTGGAGTTTGGATTCCTCCACATGCAAGCCCGCACGCGCCTTCATGAATACTTCGTCACGCTTATGGCCCCGGGACAAATGTCCGACATTTTTTGCTCCCTGTCTTCTAGCCCCGAGGTAGGGCTAAAGGAAAAAAAATTCACGCTTTATTACTAAAATATGCTATATTATCATCACTAATCCTGTCAAGCGTGCCATTTTGTTTACATCAATTGAAATTTGTTTGTATAAATTGAAATTTTAGTGAATTTTATCACTTTTATTACATTTTGAAATATTTTCTAATAATTTCCATAAACTGCTCCTTTAATGTGTGTGAACAAAATAATCGAAATTTCTTTATTATTTAATTAGAATTTTAATTAAAATTATTAAATATTAAAAATTAAGCAGAATAATTATCAAAATGCTTTTCTAAGATATTAAAACCTGAGAAAATGCAGCATTTTTACCATTAAATCAACTCCCTCCACCCATATTTTGATTTTATTTCCACTACATCAACAAAACACTTCCTTACAAACAAGCCTAGCATTTCAATGCGAGAAAATACAAACCCAATTTTCCTTATTACCTTCATCACATTATGAGTAATGGTTTCCAGATGTTGCTACAACATCATTTATATAACAATCCAATCCAATCTCGATACCACCTCAACCCTTAAAATTAAAAACAAAACAAAAACCCCTCAAACCAATCTCAACTTTTTAATCGGAAAATTAAAAAAGAATATAAATCAACCCAGCACCAGATGGCAGGCACGCTTCACCACAACAATAACAACAATAATAAAACACAACTAATAAAACATGCAGGAATATGAAAAAAAAATGGCGAAAAGCCTGCTTCCCTTTTTAACATTTACAAAACCCGACTTTCTCTTTTCCGGAAGTATCCAATATCAGCACAGGAAGTCTGAAGAGACGGAAGGTGGGGTTAGGGTTAATGTGTCTCAAAAACCATATGTGCGACATGTGACAAGCACCTCTAACTAAAACCACGTGAGACTTGTTACAACAAGAAAATGTCTGCAAAATGTTGGCCAAAATACTTTTTAATCAACAATAACATTATTATTGAAAAGCCAATCCAGCATCTGCACTACTTTCACCTTTGTGTTTCAGCGCCCCTTGCCTCGCCGTCCCGTCTGACAGCTGCCCGTGACCTGGCCGCGTGTCCCATTGTATGCACCCGCCCAATAACAACGGATTGGGTCAGCCAGCAACGGTTTACCAGCTCGTGTCAGACATGCCTGTTGGCTGCACTCGGTCAGCGGCCGGACACCGCAAGCAATCATCGTGTCCGGTCTAATGGAGCCCCCCAAAACAAACCTCTTGCAACCTTCCCGACAGAATTCGATCTTAGAACCCATTTTCAACATCTGCTGTTTCGTTCCAATACACAGCCACTTTGCCCATCGAGACAACAATAGAAGAGCAGAAGTTGCCGCACTATTCCCCACCCCTACTTCATATGGGGGTATATACTGATAGTAACTCAAGTATCCAGTCCAATGAACGAGGGGATAAATACAATTCCCTTGCCACGTGCTCACTCTCTCTATAGTCTACAATAATGCTACTTCAATAATCTCCATCCGCCATTTTATACTCGCCCTAAAATCCATGATAATATCATACCCATATCGTATTTTAATTTTATATAATCATTTTTATTAATAAAATAATATGGTAATCATTAATCTTTATTAAATCAATTCATTTGTTATTTAAGAAAGAAAAAAAAATTATGCTAAGTAACCCCTTCCTTTTCCTACTTCCACACCCCATTACCCAGCAGTCGACTGGAGAGCGGAAACTCACTCTCTCTCTCTCTCTCTCCTGCACAATCTTTCTAACAAACCCGTTAGAGCCACTCTACACCTGGACTACAACCTATACTCTCATTGCACATATCCACCTTTTCTATATATTCACACCTTACCAAAAGGTCTCGCATGAGCAAGGCCGACAGGTGGCGTCTCCCCTCACACCTGGAGGAGACGCGGCTCACGTGGCAAGGTGAGCACGAGCGAGCAGTGTTTCCTGCACCAGACGACAGGTGGCCCGATGCCACACGCCATCATCATCCGACATAACTTTATGCGCTCTTTGTCGATTTCAACCTAAAGGTCGTTGCCTTCTAAACCAATAAAAAAAAACTCTTACTCCTCCCCTTCCAGAGGCAACCAACCTAAAAAACATTATACTCCACATACAATCATGTGTAAGCGCACATATCTATGTCAAACTGTCTGTACATAAAGTATATACTCAATTGTTTTAAATGCTATATTTCTAGTTACACTTATACCCAGTACATACATCTACATCAAACTCTTTATATAAAGTATATCCTCGATAGTATAGTAGTTAATATCCCTGCATTTGAATTCCATCTACATAGAAACCCATGAAGATTTTAAAAAATTGTTTATTGCAATAAGCACAAGAATTGTGTGAGCACCATTTTGATTCTTGAGGTACTGCTGTGAGTGCATACAGGTATCTTCTTCTCAGCACTATCCCAGACTGAGCTTTGCCTATTTTTACCTAATTTAGTGCAAGTTTAAGGGAACTGTTGACTTTTCACTTCTCACGGTAGCTTATGGGACAAAACGGGTGAAGAAAAGACGAGTAGAGTTCCAAGTGAGTTAGAAAAACGTTCCACCTTTTCTTTTGAATCGAAACCCAAGGAAGTGGCACTATTTTATGGTGGTTTCCCACTAGAATCGAATCGGATTCTCATTGTGCGACCGAGTGAGTGACACATGCCACCATAAACGCGCGCTCAAATTAGGCCCAACAGCCTTCTTGATGGCTTCTTCTGCACTCGGTGGGTGTCGAAGGCTCAGTCTTGGATAGGGTGGTCTAGAGACAAAGAATTCCAGCCCCGAGGGGTTACAACCCCCGCCATTTAAGGATGAAGAGAGGTGAAGAGGAGGGGGAAGGGGCGATGGTTAGTGAGATGAGGGGGTGGGAGAAAGATAGATGCGTTGACAGGTTAGTGAAGGACAAAGAGCTCACCGCTTTGCACACTTGTAAGATGACGTCCTTGGCATAGGCAACGCCCTCTGGTGATAGGTTCAAGTCAAAACACACGCAATCACCAAGAATGCAGCCAAAGACAAAAAAATAATAAAAAGTAAAAAAAAAAAAAGATGGCTATCTTCCCATTTCCAATTAATCTTACACCCCTTTTAACCCATCAAATCATATAATAACAATGTAAACAAACGCCATTTACTAACTGAGTCCTAAATTCCTCTTAAACTCAATGCACCTTTCAACACCCAAAAACATCCTAATCACTCACCTGTAGCAAATTCCCAAATTACACGCCATCTTTCCTCCTCCTCCTACTTCTTGTCACCCCCTACAACAAAGCTTGCAAGAAAAATCCCACTTATCCTTTCGCATCCTCCAAATCCCCCTCCTTCTTTTACCTTTCCGCCATCAAGATTCTTGGATCTCAACGAGTTAAAAAGAGTTTCCCCAGTTCAAACGATTTCACCGCCATCTTGATGGGAGGTAAGGCATGCACAGGTGAAGGGTAGGGGGGTGGGTTCAGAAGAGGAGGGGGTGGGCAACAGAAGCAACAGCCTCGCTGCAGGACGCAAGCCCGAAAAGGACCATGGGACCAATTCCTCAACTGATGGATGGGTCTACATTCGACTCTAAAGACTTTAGGACCCGAGGCGGCGAGAAAAGGCGGTGTGCTGACCCAAGACCAAAGTGCAGAGTGGACAACACTGGTGTCCTCGTTTCAAAAGGGTGTGTGTCCCACTATATGCCCTCCCTCCTCTCGCCTCAACCCCCCCGCTGCCAACCGAGTCCTTTGAACGTACTTAACTAGTCAAAAGGGGTGGGCTCGGGACTCATGGGAATGGTCAGTGTGTGAAATTCCGATGTTACGGAGTGTCAATCGATTCAATAGGTTTGAAAAAAGACAAGACAAAAAAAATAAAATATCATGGTGTTGGTTACCTGCTATCCTGAACACAGAAGAGGCAAGAAATACCAAAACTGCTAGAGGGTGATACAACATTTTTGCAGATAAATACTGCATTGTGACAATTAGTCGGGACTGGCGTCGTCTTCTCCCTGCAAACAGATATAATAAGATTAATTCGTTTATTTTATTTATTTATTTATGTATTTATTTATTTACATGTTTATGCATTTATTTTTTTTAATTGACAACACACACCTGTTCGAGACAGGTGTGTGTTGTTGGTTTTGTAAATCTCAATCGTTTCAATTTATTTCTTTTTTGTTTTCTAAATTTTTTTGCTCAGAATCTGAATTTTAGATTGATTTTTATCAAAGTATATATGCACCTGATAGATCACATCAAAGGAATGATAATAATGGTAATGATAAATAAAGAGATATATTCATTCTCACAGCAGACAGTATATGACATCAGATCCGGTTATTTTTCCAGAGGATGTCCTGCCTTGTTAAATTAAAAATTTAAAAGTGGTTGAAAAAAGTGCTTGTGTGTTTAAAGGCAAGTCACTGTTTTGGAGAAATCAAGGTTTAATTAAAGTGCTAAATTGAGGTTTAAGTGTTTGCTAAGGTTACAATAAGCTTATATAATTGTAAAAATTGTTGAATTTGGCAAATTTATGTTTAAAATAGACCGTGAATTGGTACTAAATACCTTGGAAATGTAGGTGCAAGTATTTAAAAAGTACTTAAAATTTTCATATATTTTTATATAAAAATTCTAATTCTTTTTTATGTGCTAATCAATCAAAGCTATACAAAATGGAAATGACATTCATATCAACATTTCCTACATTTATAAATATATATATATATAAAATATATATATATATATATATATATAATATTAAACAAGCTTTGCTACATTTATATATGTTATTTTAAATTGATTATGCATTAACTCGAAAAAATACATTAAATGGCACGGAAAATTTGTTTCTAACATCCTCACAAATTTATGACTTTTTTGATCTATAACTTCCTCTTGATTTTAATATCTCTTCCTACTTCATCACATTTTATTACTTGAAAACACTTCTCTACTCAAAGCTGAAAATTAGACTTGTAAAAAATGGTAAACCAGAAACGTGTTCGTCATGTTTATCCTCGACATTACAAAAAACCTACGAAAACAATCGAAAATAGTAATGAAAAGACGCAAACTGACTTTCTTGGACTAAACAGACTGTTTGATCGTAGATATGGCATTTTTTCCAAATGTTTATGGTCTGTGATCATAATCACTTGCTTCACTTGTTGTTTATATCAAGTTGCAATTCGTGTTGGATATTATCTCGAGGGTTCAGTTACTCAAGAAGTTACGTTTCGGCAACAGACATCTTTTACATTTCCTTCAGTCACTTTATGTAATCCATCTATGCTGCATACGGTTGTATCAATAACGAAAAATAAACGAATCAAACAGTTCAATTTTAATAATACAAAAGACTTATGGGAAACATTAGCTGGAATAAGTGTTGATGATATACAAATGGCTGTAGCAGTAAGAAAAAATTTTTGTTTTCAAAATTAAAACTTGAAATAATTTTTACTTTTTTGATTCAAGTGCGTAGATGAGAATACGTTAGGCTGCATTCAACCAGCAACTTATTTCATGCAAACTAAATTGGTTTACATGGTTTATGGAAGTTGTATTATGTTTTCAATGAGTAATAATAAAGTTAGTGAAAACTTGGGATCAACTAACTTGCCACCGCCCCAAGTTTTCACCAAGTCTAATATCACATAATTATTCTTTTCTAATTATATTTTTGCCGCAGAAAATAAGATGGATTATAGAGGTCCATTCACTTATGTCCATTTCCTGTGGAATACCAGCAAAGTTTATAAACCTGCGCTGAATTCTTATTACACTGTTTGTTTTCTGTATTGTTAATAATGCAGTTAAGTAATTGTCATTTTCCTTTCAGTATTTCATTCACAGCGATACTTTTGAACATACAAATGATGGCGTATTAATAGTCGAGCAGGCTCCTTTTGATTATAGTACCACATTTCGAATATATGCAAAAGAAGTATCTATGGAATATGCGACCGCTCCAATAAAGAAACTAGTTTTACAATATAATAATTTTATTTTATTTCAGTTGATAAATTTAAATTCTCGCAATAATCCTTGCGTACCTGCAGAAACTGCTGTTTCGTGTGTTAATAATTGCATTAATGAACAATTTATTAAAAAGATGACGTGTGGGTACGAATAAATTTTTATTTTATTTAAAACAACAAAATGTGTTTCTAATAATTTTGTTTCAACTCATTTTAGATTACCAGTAGTGAAAAGTAATAAAATGAGACAGTGCAGCAATATTTCAGAAATCGTGAAAAATTATGATCTCATGTACCCAATATTCTTCAACATGACCAATTATTTAACCGCTTGTAACTGTAAACGAAAATGTAACGAGATAAAATACACCTTACATAAAGATGATCAGCAAATGAGTGACGAGAACAACACACAGTTAACTCTTCTATACGCAGATGACACCCATCAAACTATAACTGAAAGAGAAATGTTCACAGCTTCGGCATTATTCAGTGAAATTGGTGGAACCATTGGCTTATATCTCGGTATAAGTATTTTTGCAATTGTTGATTTCATTGAATCGATAATTCGACGCACACTTTTTAAGTGAAGATACTTTTCCATTGATTTTATGTTTATAACCTATTATTAAAGCTTTATCTACTTGCAATTAATTATAAATTATAAGCACTATATAAATATATCACGATATGCTAAATTATGGCATTTTCATATTATTTTATCATTAATGATCCTATAAAAAATTCTATAGTTACAAATAATTATTTATTACTCATAATACCATTAGCAACATTACTGTTTACAATTTCTACCATGTAAAAAAAGTGAATTTAAAAATATTGTAGAAATTGATAATTGGTATCTGAATTAAATATATTATTTATTTAATTAACTACTCCACTGATAACTTGTCTACCATTTAGTTGCTGAATTATACGGAAATTATTTTCAATTAATTGTTTATTTTCATTATTCTGTGTAATTTTTCGAATTTTTCTTAACTAAAAACGTAAAACCAAGTATTAATTTAAAAAAAAAAATCTGTAAATTATTTGCTCAACTCACATCGTCCTCAGACACATAATTCGGTTCCTTAAACACGGTCCAAACAACAACTTCACTGCAAATTGGTGTAGTCAACGAACCAAAATATCGAAAAAAATTGCTTACAGATTTTGGTAACAACTTTCTTAATTCAAATGTTTCAACTGTTGTTTGCTCTATTGTCTGTAATTTCGATGTAGTTTGATTTTCCAACTCTCTTGTTTGTAATTGCGATGTAGTTTCATTTTCCAACTCTATTGTCTGTAATTTTGATGTAGTTTCATTTACCAACTCTATTGTCTGTAATTTCGATGTAGTTTCATTTTCCAACTCTATTGGCGGTAATTTCGATGTAGTTTCATTTACCAACTCTATTGTCTGTAATTTTGATGTAGTTTGATTTTCCAACTCTATCATCGGTAATTTTGATGTAGTTTCATTTTCCAACTCTATTGGCGGTAATTTTGATGTAGTTTCATTTACCAACTCTATCATTTGTAATTTCGATGTAGTTTGATTTTCCAACTCTATCATTGGTAATTTTGATGTAGTTTCATTTACCAACTCTATTGTCTGTAATTTCAATGTAGTTTCATTTACCAACTCTATCATCGGTAATTTTGATGTAGTTTCATTTACCAACTCTATTGTCTGTAATTTCAATGTAGTTTGATTTTCCAACTCTATCATCGGTAATTTTGATGTAGTTTCATTTACCAACTCTATTGGCGGTAATTTTGATGTAGTTTCATTTACCAACTCTATTG
>JAQFZN010000789.1:0-22938 GCA_034687075.1 Geophilus carpophagus | reverse complement strand
TTTATCAATTTCGATATTCTGATTTGCGCTTTTTCATTTTTGCGCCAAAAAATAAAAAGTAAAAAATGAATAAGCGCCAATGAATAAGCGCGAAATTCTGATTCGCGCTTTTTCATTTTTGCGCCAAAAATTAAAAATTAAAAAATGAATAAGCGCGACATGAGTTAGCGCGACATGAATAAGCGTGAATGAATAAGCGCAAAATTCGGATTCGCGCTTATTCATTTTCGCGCCACTTATTGGAACCCGTTTTTAGGTTAAAAAATCAACTGCGTCTTATACACGGTATCGTCCTATACGCGGGTATTTACGGTAATTATAAAAATACCAATAAAAACCTAAAATTTTATTATTTTTAGCACAAAATGTTAAAACTAAAGAATTGTTATAAAAGTGCTATCATACAAAAAAAACAGTAATGGTACCTAGCAGAAAATGTAGATCTTGAGACATTTGTCCTTATTGATGGTCCTTTAACTTGGGCAGAAAGTATAATACTTGAAGGATTAATAATTTGTAATCATTACTAACATTATTAATAATCTTTATTAATGATCTGTTCTAAAATATAAATTCTAAAAAAATCTACTTTTGCTTTCACCAGACTGAAACCTATTAAATTACATGAATTTAAGCAAAAATGTTTCTTAAACAATGCAATAAAATTCTGATTCAACTTTACTACAAAAATAGACTTTCAAGCAGAAAAGCCAATAAAATGTTATATGTAATCTAAATGCACAGCATGAGACTTAATTTATTGGCATTCATGGTATGTATTTGAATCAATTGAACAATCAGACAGAATTTTAAGTGTCTACAAGCTTTTCAAATTGCAGTTAACAAAGATTTATATAAATAGCAAACTTAGAAAAACAAATTAAAATCAAAATATTTTTCATTCCCTAAAAATTAAAAAATTAATTGTTTAAAAGGTACGAACAATTTGAAGTTATAAATTACAACTACAAATATTCTGATAAACAAAGTTAACATTAGCAGTAAATTATTTGTCTATTAATTTAATGATAACACTCAATTTGAAAATCTTCTAACTTTTTCCTGTAATTGTTTTTGTTTTTACATGTATTGATAAGTTGTATATTTTATTAATTAAAATGCATTATTTATTAATTTGAATTTAATTTATTAATTTAAAATAATGTCTAATTCCTGGTGTTATTTGTCATTAACCACTCCTTTTTGAAGGCTTTTTCGATCTTCTCCGTAAGAACATCATCAGAATTTTGTTTCAACTAACTTTTGAAGTCCTACAAAATTGAACCGAAAGTTGTAGATCTTTAAATCATTTTCAATTTAGCTTTTATGTATGTTTTGGGGCTTTCTGGTTGTCATTTTAATTCAATAATAGAGAGATTCTGTTAGCAGTCAAACTGCAATGGCTAGCATCTAGAAGGCCTAAATGTCATCACTTTTTTGCAGTACTCATGTGGGTGGAACTTAGCTTAGGTTGTACGCCTGATTGTTGCCATTTTCAACTTGTAAAGAAGGATCCATACGTTGTTGAAGAACATGTAGGTTTTAATAGGCAATAATATAAAAAACAATATAAAAAAAATCTTTTTAAATAAATCAAAATTATTAAAAAAACTTGATTATTTATTAGTTTTAAATCAAATTTTAACCATATTTTTTAATTTTTAATAAGTTTAGCCATCAAAAATTTAAAACTTGTAGCAGAACAAAAATCAAAACCTAAATGGTAACTGCAACTGCAACTAGTGGGAGGAGCTAAGTCTTGTTGTTGCCATTCCAGTTTGACTGCCAGCAGAATCTCTCTAATATCCCTAACATGCTTAATTAGATTAAAATTCATGCTTTGAGCAACTCAAAGAAGCATTTTAAACACTTTAAACTCATTTTAAAAACCATTTCCTCACAATTTTAGCTATGCGTTTCACATAGTTGTCTTATTAATACATGTGTTTACAAGGTCATTGTGCCCGTCCAAGGCCGGGCGGCATGGCATTATTAATAATTAAAAACAACAAAAATTAGATTTTTAAAAAGTTTTTCTGACTTATACCTCGCTTTACGGCCTAGACATGTCTCGGAAAAGTTGTCCGTAAAGCAGAAAGCCGTAAAACGAATCACTACTGTTTTTTTGCCCGTATAACGAAAAATACTGTACTGATAGGGTGACCATCCGTCCCGGATTTTGCGGGACAGTTCCGGATTCTGGGACCGCGTCCCGCACGAAGGCCTGTCCCGGAAAATGTCCCGGATTGGTGATATTGCAATGACCTTTTTTTTTTTTTTTTTTTTTTGGGCTTCCAGATGTCCCGGATCGACACTCGTAAGTAATGGTCACCCGATGTACTGATGAATGGAATAGATAGTGTGGAATGGTGACTTTGATGACGAATTCAAAGCAGTATTCAATTTTTAATATTTAACATTTTTTTACCTTTAAATTAAAAGCTGGAGCTGCAATCAAACACGCTAAAAATCCACATGTTCAATGATGTGAACTTAGTGTATTTGTCAACAGGTGGCCTCTGAGAGTAAAAATGAACCAATCATGCATCAGTATTTTAGGTTCATGACAGATGGACAAAGCAAAATATATATATACAAGTATATAGATTCCTTGCTAATGACCGAGTTTGAATTAGGTGCATTCAATCTTAAAACAAAGTAACTTTTCTCTCTTTCATCAGCCTGAAATGATGTTTTAAATGTCATGACTTTAAACGTCACTTTCTGAAAGTGACTTTTCCAAAAGACGTGGGTTGCGTGACTTTTCTGCCTTTGAGAAGTCACTTTAGAAGGCTTTAGTGCTCTGTGCATGTGCCACCAGTCATAATCACAACAATCAAGATGGGAATTTGTTGTTTTAAGTGGTAGTTCTGCTTCTACAGCACATGCACATGAGAATCATAAGTGACTGTTAACTGATTCAATGGGAAGTGACTTTTCAAAGGACACTTTTGAAAGTTACTTTTGAAAAGTCACCTTTCTGTTCTAAGATTGAACCCTTCTATTCTAAATTGTACTCCTTTCCCTGACTATGCTGTGTCCATCAGATCCCAATAGGTTAAGAAAGTAAATTTAAATAATTCGGATCTGATAAACATTTAAAATTTGGTAAAGTATGAGCCTTTCACTATGCCCCGGAGGACCATCATTTTACTTATAGAAAAGCCTCAAAAATATCAGTTGCACTTTCTCTGAAACGTCCTGTAAAATCTGATATCTTAGTTAAAGTAAAAGTAAAAAAAATTTTAAAGAGAATAATTTAATTTTCTGTTTAAATGATAAATAGGGTAAAGTGTACATACTTTACACTATTTACCATAAAATATACAAAATACTATAATATAAATTTGATAAAACAAATATTATTTCGTCACATAAATTTAAGCTATTATCAAAGACCCTTATATCCGCAATTCTGCAAAATCGCAGCTTTCACAACTTTTTTTTATTTCAGCTATTACAAAAATTTCAATTGTTACATTGATATGACTGTCACCCGTTTCAAAATAGAATACAGTCATCGCAAAATTTGCAATTTCCCACAAATCCCAGCAATTTTCAGTAAAATAGCCGAAAAAATGTTGACTTCCATAATGACAGCTACAATTTTAAAAATTATTAAATTTAAAAATAAATATTAAAAATTAAAATATTAAATATTAAAAAATTAAAAATCTAAAAAAGTTTTAAAAATCTATTTTGTGTGTGAATCAATACATTTTGCGTATTCATTTGCTATGGGGAAAAAAACTGAAACAATTTTCCCCCCAAATTTGTTCAAAATCATCACAAATTGGGAGAAAATTGCAAGTTTTAATCGCAAAAAAAGGCAAAAATAAATCGTGGAATTAATGGGTCCTTGATTATTATACAAAACCTACATAAAGTAAATTTAAACTTTTAAAATTTTAAATTATATATTTATTTCTGACATGTGACTCATTTTACCAACTGAATCAAATTCATTTATTTAATATGAATGTCATATAAACTAATATCTCTTCCTTTGTCTCAAATTACTAATAATAATCATTAATTTTATTATAAGTACTGAAAAATATATTAATAACCACAACTTGCTACCTTCACAAACCATTGGCCATCATCCAAACATTTAAAATAAGCTACAAATCACACCACTACTAACTTTTCAAAAAATAACAACGAAATAATTATCAACCGTTTCATAAAATAATTAAATTCCATTTAAACAAAATCAAATAAACCATTATCAAATTGATTGACCATATGACAACTCAATGGTATGAAGTAATCGTAATAATGATAACAGAATGGCTTTATAAGACAACAATACTCACTTGATTTGTAACATTACATATTCTATCCCTTTCTTGGCATTGATGATGATGATGTTTGTTTTTACTGTTACCTCTAACAACATCTAATAAATCTTGTAGTTGATTTAAGTTTAGCACATTGTTGTAATTACCGTTGTATTTGTCAATTAATAAATCAATCAACTCAGTTGAAATAGAAAATGCTTGGAAAATGTGCACATGAACGAGAATGAAAATAAGTAGAGTCCTCATGATGTCAAAATTACGAATAAAACCGTTGTAAAACACAACGCCGGTACCCGGTTTTTTCAATACTATATGTTAATTTACTACAGTAAGTGTCCCATTATATGCCGGAGGAATTTTCGTGATCCTCCAATGAGAGTTTGCAACTAAACTGCTGGCTCTAATCGGAAGTAGACGTGTTAATCAATGTTCATGTGATTCCGGTAAGTGTCTAATTAAAGGATGATACATAATGTAAAATTTAAAACTGCTGCTGAAATAGATTTTTTATTATTATTAATTATTTTTTTTAAATAATAATAAATCTTAAGTAATAAAATTTTAATTTAATTATAAAAGTAAGCAAAAAAAAATAATAACAATTGTTTAGGTCTGCGACTAGATGTCGGAATCAATTGGATGTAAATAAACAAAATGGCAACGGACGGCGAACAAACCGCAGAAGAAAATGGTGATATAAATTTACAAGTTGATTGCTTTAATACAGATCCGTATGAGAAAAAATATTTTGCTTTGCTTCGTCGTTGTGAAACTATTCAACAGAGTAATGAGCGATTAGTTAACCGAATTCATCATGTACAAAAATTACTTTGTAGGCTTCGACAAGAACGAAGGCATTTTAAATTTCTATTTTTTTTTTAAAGTAAAAATATTTCAGTTTTTAAATTTAATTTCTTTACTATTTCAGATTATTAATGAAACGATTAGATCAGCATGGAGACAATTATCTCTCAATTCCGGTTACATTTCCAGCAGATGTAAACAAAAAATTCAAAATTATTAATTATTAATATAGTTAAATTTATGTTTAATTTAATAGGACGAAGTAGATTCATATACATCATCTTTATCCCCAAGTGTTAAACCAAATAAAACACCACTAACGGATGTAGATACTGGTGCACCACCGAAGAAAAAAATTAAAACTGAAAACAAAAAAGAAAATTCAAATAATAGTCCTTTTTATTTATTTTCACAAAACCAAAACAACACACCGATTGAAGATGTTAAAAGCGAGATTAAAGTGAATTTAAATTTGAACTTATTCACTAAATATTACTTAAATTCAAATATTTTTTATTTATTATTTTTACAGACGGAATTTTTGAATGAAGGCCACAGTAAAACATTTGTTGAAGGATGGAGTACAGAAGAAAAGAAGAATTTATTTTATACATCAATGCATATCAAGCAAGAATTAGAATAAATGTTTGTTATTTTATATACTTTTATTACTATTTATTTATTGTTTGCATGATTGTTTTAAATTGTTCTTGCTACCTTACTTGAAGATTTTTAAAATTTATACAATTCCATAGCAAAATTAATGGATTTCATACTCGATTACGAAAATTACAGACAATATAGGTACAAAGAAGAAAGAATGATACAGTCAAAATAGAGGAGTAATAGTGAGACAAATGATTAAGCCAAAATTAATAAATAGAACTTACAATTAGTAGTAAATGTAAAAACAAAAATTAAGCTTGCTGGTTGTTTCCCTAGTACTAAATGACAATAAAAAAGTTTTACAATAACTATTATTGCTTTTTTTATTTTTCAGAGGCATTGTATTACAAATTTATTAAAGAAAACAAACAAATTTATTAGTTAAAAACAATACATAGGCACAAAATGAATCCAATTAATTCATGAAAATAATTTAAGATGAACTACAACGTAAGTAAGAAATCGTAATCAAATGCGTAGAACCGTTGGATTATTTTTGTTACATTTTTGTTCGTGGCAGATTTTAATATGGAGATCCAAGTTAATTTTGTGCTGTCAATACTAAAAAAATATTTTGTCGACAGTTTGCCCATTATTTTTTGACAGAATGATGCCAATGGTTATATACAAAATGAGGAATGGAAAATAGAAAATAAAAATAATGTTGAAACAAATCATGAGATTATATTTAAAAAATTAGTGTTTTTATTAACAAAAAGAGAATATTCAGTATTTAAGTTTGTATTTTATTGTTTTCTTTTGTGCTGCAAGAGGGTACTATATTTATAATATGAATAGAGAATAGTTTGTCATCGTTGTCATCGTTTATTATTACAGCCAATCAGCTTCGTCGACCCATGCACATCCGGTTGACGCATTTGGTCGACAAAGCTGATTGGCTGTATTTTTTTACCCCTTTATATGAGGGGATTCCCCCAACGGGGGAAGGGGTTGCTTGTATATAGAAAGAAAGATAAGTTCCAGGATAAGTTTCACTTTTGCTTGAGTCATGCCTATCAGGGTGCCAAACTGACAAGTGAGAAAAATTCTGTTGTTACACCAAATAGAAAAATACAAGAAGTTATAGATAATCCATACCTCAGAATAAAGAAAAAACTAATACTAGTAGTTATATTTTGCCACCTTGATGCTTAGCTCAGAGAAGAGCGGGCATAAAATAAATGACCACACAGGGAGTCATACAATGAAATCAGCTATTTTTCTGCCCTGTGCATAGCTTTAAATGACAGTATTTTTACTTATAAATTCTTCATACTGTTAGTAATTACACTACGAATTAAAAAATAAAAATTGAAATTAGAAAAAAAAATTAATTTGATTACGCTGAGACAGTTTTTACAATAAACCAATCACTTACCTGCATCAGTCTCAATCAGTTAACAGCTGACATACTGCTAAAACTTTAAATTTCTGTTCATCTAATTCAGTAAATTGATTTTGAAACATCCAGTTTGAAATAACGATTAACATTTATTTTGTATTAACTTCAGAAATCCATAATAGCTTTCACAATTTTAAATTTGTGGTTATTGTATGCACATACTAATCCATCTCATTGGTATACAACTCATTTATAACGAGAAATGAAATGAAATTGTGATAATTACTGATAACATATTTTAAAATGTGGTTCACTGACTTTATTTGAGATCAAGCCAAAAAAATGTGTACAAGTAAACGAAGAAGAAAATTATAAGAAATACATATACAAGGAAGAATATGAGACTGCCAAAAGGAGCACATTTGTTTGTTTTTAAAGCATTGGAAAAATAGAATTAAAACCTGATCTTGATTAATAAATTAAAATCTCTTCGCATTTCCATAACGAATTGTAATTAACAGTTTCATGAGTTAACCAAAACAAAAAGAATATTAAAAAGAAAAAGAGTGGTTATAAAATAAAACAATAAAAATGTTATTTATACGCAATTATTAAATAAAATGACACTTTTTATTACAAATTTCTTTCTTTTTCAATCTAACTTTCCTCATTATCTTCACAATTGTCGTTATCTATGAATTCTACATGTGTAAATGGAAAATGGCCCACTTTTCCATTCAATTCGCCTTCCCATTGGCCATTTATATTCATCTTGGTTACTTTAACGACATCGCCAACCTGAAAAATTAAATTACAAAAATATTTTGATAGATATACTTTAAAGTAGGCAAATTCGGAATAATTTGCACAAATGTAAACCAAAATTTACACACAACTTTCATGATACAATATTTTAAAGTTACTGGTATGAAAACATACTTTTAGTCGATATGTAAATTCTAAAACATGATAATTTATATGCAAATTTTACATTTTTAATTTCATTCAAATTACTTTCGGAATATAGCTAATTTTATAAAATTCTAACCCACCTCTAATTTCAATGCAGTTTTATCATATGCATTTGGAACCCTCGCTTGTTTTACTGTAGCGTATGCTGGTAACCTTCTCTGCTTAAAAAATAAATAAGTTTACAAAGCTAATCAACTTTCTCTTAAATCATTCTAGACTAGACAATCAATCAAAAATTGCAAAACAAAAATTATTTAAAAAAAATTGAATTAGATGTATTATATTTGGTACATATAGTCCTCGATTTGCAACTTAGTTTTGTTCCAAAACTTTGGTCGAATTCATTCAAAACATTAAGGCTGTGCAATATCCTCCTGAAAATATCGCGATGCATTATTCTGTATTTTCCGATTTTTTTGCGGTATGTTGCAAAATGCTTTTTTTCATAAGCTGTGATATAAATCATAAAATATCGCAACACTTGTGATTATTTGCAGTATTGTAATTATTAACAATTTTTATTATTATTTAATATTAACAATATAACACACCCCTCAAAACAATAATTAATGCATAAAAAGTTTTTTTTTACATTATATGTTGTTTATTTAAATTCAATAATTTTTTCAATTAAGTATTATTCTACCTAAATCTTTCTCCCCAATGATTTAATATTTTTTATATATTTTTTATTGTTTTAAGTGCAAAATATTATAAATCGAGAACTACCTAAAGTAATAATCATTTAATATCAATTGTTTTTAAAATAATCAGTAGATACTTTGATTTTATCTAAATTATTCCTGTAAAATTTGAAAAAATGATTAGATTTAGCAAGATATAATGTCTAATCAAGATGAATATTAAGTTTGGTATGTCCAGTTTAGAGGAAGTTGACTGAAAATTGATACCTGAATATTTGACCGCCTCTGAATTTCTGTGGGCGAACTTTTAGTTTTATCATGTGTATCTGGACTAGGAGCTGGAACTTGTGAAGACCTTTGAGGCTCAGATATTAAATGTTCTTCATACTATAGAAAAGTTTAATATTAGAAACAAAATTAAAATAATTCTTTTTCACTATTTGTACAGTAAAATTGTTTATGAATTGCCATAATGAATAATTTACTTTCACAAAATGAAAACAAATTTTTCCCCAAATTTTTTAACACAGTTATGCACCTTTTGTACATAAGGAACTGGAATCGAACCCGTTTGGCCCAAATTATTTCTAGCCGTCCACCATTGATCTTCATCTTTCGAGACTATAGTTAAAACCTCTCCTTTTTTAAATGGAAGATCATCAGAATCACCCTAAAAAATTATTAATTATCAGAATTAATACAATTATATATCAAAATTAATTAATTTTAATATTTTTACTACAATAACTTACACTTCCTTCAAAATCATATTTGGCCACAACCTTTTCAACACGTTTTGGCGCCTAAAAAGAAACATCAAATAAATTTTTGTAATTACGAATTAAAAAAAAATAAAAAATTTACGGGTTTAATCAATGGCGTTGTGTCCAAATAATGTATTTTATAAAAACTTAATAAACTTGGCAAATCAGAAAACATCTGATCGCCTATTCGAAACCTGGTTTGGTCTCCTTGTTGAATTTTGTTGATAATATAATGACTCACTTTAATGTCTTCCCTGCAAATAAATAGAAAAAAAAACATAAACACGATTTTTAATACAAAAAAATTTAAATATTTTTTTTAAAAAAATGTAAATAAAACATCAAAATGAATTATTCACATTTTATATGTATTTCATTCACATTCTACCTAACACATAAAACGTAATCCCCAGGCATGGTACTGGAATCACGTATTAAAAACACACCACCTTCTCTTTCGGCAATGAGCAAATCCGTCGCATCCTGTCGAGACATAGACCCAAAATACCAACTAATAAATAAAAAAAAGAACAAGAATAAAATTGTTTACATTTTTTCATCTATTAATAAATTGCAAAAGCCAAGCTATGAGTTAAAAATCAAAGCTCACCTGTTTCTGTCGTATGGATCAAAGCTGGCCGCCATGTTGAAATTTTTAAGTCATCAAATCGTTTAAATGTGTAACATTTCCAATTCAATTTTCTATCAACATTAGTTACGTAGGTCAATGTTTCTCCCAGCTAAGTCCCGATTCGCAAAAATTAACCCGACATTCAAGGATCAGTAGACAGGAAGTAACAATTTTATTTTGAGAACTACAGGGATGCAGGAATAAAAGCAAAGCGTTAAGGTTCCGGTCTGATTCTAGTACACGTTTCAATGGTAGCCACGTAATGTCAGTTTCCAGTATAGTAAATGAACGTACATGACAAGAGAAGTTTATTTATTATTACAAAAATAAGTATCTATTTAAAATGAACTCAATTTTATTACATAGATTGACAATGAAAAGAAGATTACAACAAATGATTACATAATAAGTTCAGGAAACATGAATCACCATTTGCTAAAATCTCTAAATTCAACTTTATTAACAATTTTTCTTCTTTTTACTGAAGATTCCGCTTCACTTGAACCAGCAGTGGATGTACTGAAAATTAATTAAATATTTAATTTTTTTCTTCAGATTTTCAATTATTAATTAAAAAAAAAAGTTTACCTTGGTGCGGGATTAATGTATTTACCAATTCCTTTTTTATAAGTTTTTAAAAGATCTTTTCTTGCATCATCATCAGATTTCACTTTTTTTTCTGCTTGAGCAGCCAATTTTTTCGCTTCTTCTTCCCGATCTTTTGCTAACTGTAATTTAAAAAAATATAACAAAAATCTTGAGTAAATAAAATAATAAATAAATAAATTACCTGTTCATCAACTTCTTGAAACGGATCAACAAATACTGTTGTTTTTTCAATTTTTATGTCAATCTTTTTAGATAATAAAATTATTATTGTGCTTAAATAATTACAGTACACTTAATCTTTTTTCTGCTTACTTTAGGCTTATCTTTTCCACTAGTTTCGGATTTTTCCATGTTATCTAATGTATCAAATCCACCCACAACACTGAAATAAATATAGATAAATAAAAAAATAAACAAATTAAGAAAAAAATAGTTAATACCTTCCAAAAACTGTGTGTTTTTTATCTAAATGTTGACAGGCTCGATAAGTTATAAAACTTGAAAATAAATAAAAAATCACATTAAAATGTCAAAAAATATTGAGTTGAATAATACTTACAATTGTGACTTATTTGTATTGGGTCCGGAATTTGCCATACTCAATACTCCTCGACCGTTATGTTTTAAATTGGTTTTAAATTCATCTTTAAATGGCCGATTCCAAATGGAATCACCACCTATAAAACAATAAGGTTAAATCAAATTAAAATTATAATAATATTTAAATAAAATAAACCAACCTTTCCCAGTTCCAGTTGGATCTCCTCCTTGAACCTATAAAAAAAATAGAAAAAATAATTTTAAAATTATTCAAAACTGTTTAATTATAAAATTAAAATTATTTTAATAATTACCATGAAGTGTCGAATGGATCGATGAAAAATTGTGTTATCATAATATCCTTTTTGACATAATTTTATAAAATTTTCACAAGTTTGAGGAACTAAATCACAATGCAGCTCCAAATTTAATGTTCCAAGTGATGTGTATAAACGAACATATCCTTTCTTTTTAACCCTTTCGTATCTCACTGTTCTTTCTGATAAAACAGCTGTGAAAAAAGATTAAAAATCAAAAATCAAATTTAATCGTAAATTATTCGGTGGTATAATATTTTTTTACCGTATTCCATTTTTGTTATTGGTTCCATTACAGTTGATGTAAAACTCGCAGCAACAGTTCCTGTTGAATAATGTGCCTAAAGTATAAAAACAATTTTTTTTATAATAAATTCGTTTAAATCTGATTCAAACGTGCGTAACTGCTGAGATGATTAAGAGATTATTAACAAGCTAAAAAAAACCGCTAACTTACAGCATTGTATTTATCAGCTACTTTTGGAGCTTCCTTTTTTTCATCCACATTAGGCTTATACGATTTTTTCAGCTCATCTAATATGCTCGCAGTTTCCATGTTTATAGATTTTAGAAAATATTTCGGATCTTTTCGTGCTTTAATTTCCTCTAGAACAAAATAATTTGATAATTTTAAATTTTTTAATTCTTTATCATCTCATTTTCAAACCTTCATTATCAACTGTTAAATTGTTTTTTAAATGATGAAATTTGGATAAATTAAATTTTTCCAAATTTGATGGATCTTGCAACACAATTATGTCTTCTCGTTTAAACGGACTGTCATTTAGCAAATCTCTGAAACTCTTCGGTTTTATATTCAACTGTTCAACAGCCTTTAAAAAATTAAAGAACATAATTTTTAGATATAATTTTTTTTCATAATTAAGTTTAAAGTAAACCTCGTGAGAAAACACGTTCCCAGTAGTTTTGATTGCAACAATGTGTGAATTGTTGTTGAACATCTTGTACAAAACAGGACAGTGATATTTACCTAAGAATAAATATTAAATAAATAAATAACAAAAAATAAACAATAAATATAAAAAAATAATTTAACCTTCATTGTTTTTATGAATATTCAAGTGAATTAACGATTTTCCATCCAATGGCTGAAAAGAAATTACAAAAATTAATCATCCATTACTTATAAAATTAATAATTTGTATTTGTTCACCTTTCCAGTGATTGGATTTGTACCATATTTCTTCAAATACGGTATAATGGCCCTAATTAAAATTTAAAAAAATATTATTAAGTTATTAAACAACAATAAAATAATTTTCTAATCTTCAGTGACGCAGAAATAACATTTTAAACAAATTAAAAAAATAACAACAAATTCTAATACTTTTTCGAGATAAATCATTTTTTACACATAAAACCATTAATTTTAACATTATTTCTGAATCATCGGAGATAATTCGTAGTACATCAAATCAAATATATGGCCTTCAGGAGAACACAATGGATTTTCAAATGGTTGTAACGATAAACTGCAATGATCAAATGGTAAACGACGAAACTCAGCTTCGCCAACTGGTCGATCTAAATAATAAAATAACATTTGTTATAAATTAAATAAATATTTAGAAATAACGTATTAACTAACCAGTCTTTTTGCCTCCGTACAATGTTGTCCATTCTGTACAAGTTAAGTACCTAAATTCAGTTCAAAAATCAGTGTCAACAAAATGTTTTATGATTTTTTTATTTGTATAAACTTACATTTTATCCTTTTGGTGCTGTCGTTTACCCATAGTTGTTTAGGATGTATTAGAATATTTAAAACCAAAAAATGTCAACTAAAAGTCCTGGTTACTGTGTTTATAAAATGGTGTACGAACAACGCCCAGTGGCAGAATAGGTTACTAATATGGAGTATGTCATTTTATAAAAGCGCTTCGAATTGAGAAAATAATTTTAGTAAATATAAGTATTTTTATTACTTTTTTGTTACAAATTCATTTTTTGCAATTCTAGAAAATTGCAAATAACGTTAAAAATAGTACAGCAAATGATCAGAAATTTTAGTTTTTACACTTTGTTAATTAAGTAAACCATAAAAACTAAAAAAAATACTAAATTATTACATTAGTATCGACTCCTTTCATAACTACTATCAGACGTCTTAATCCTATCAGTCTTCCTAGAATAACGTTTATCATCCTCATATTTTCTTCTAGAATCAAATCCACCTTTTGACAACACAATTGGTTTACGAAACGGCCTATCACGACCACCAAATCTTAACTGACCAGATTCTTTTTTGCCACCAAATCCTCCACCATATCTACGCGGTATCCAACCTCGTAATGTCCTTTCACATTCGTAATCGACAAAAATTTCATTCCCATCAATGTACATTTTATTGCCATCTTTATAGGCACGTTCAGCGGATCTTTCATCTTCAAATTCAATAAATGCGTAACATTTCGAAAATCCAGTCACGATGTCTTCAATCAACCGAATTCTTTTAATTTCTCCAAATTGAGAAAAAGTCTAAAATTGAAAATTGCCATTTTATATTTAATAAAAAAAGTGAATTTAATTCAAATAACAGTTATACCTTTCGTAAAGTGCCTTCATCAGTTTTCGGATTTAATCGTGCCACAAACAGTGTATATTCAGCATTTCCAATCACTTTTTTATTACTACTGTAAGATGCCTTAAATAAATTTTAAAAATTAAATTAAAATCAAAGAAGATAAAAATCAGAAAACCCAGTACACTTGTGAATGATGAAATCATCAGCAAATAAAAATAAAACATTCAAAACTGTACTAGGTATCCGAATTTAAACTAAAAAGTAGATCATTCAATTTTTACTAGCAAAGCCCGTTCGATTCCATTGTCATGAGGTCTTGTATCAGTTCCATCGATACTTCCAGCCTTCAATGGATCATATTCTTGTGCTATTGGTGTCCAATCGGCCATTACTGCATCATAAGTAGCAATCTTGTTGTCAAACGCATGTAAACACCGTGTGAGTTTATAACAAGTTTATAACATAAAATTAACAAGTCACTACCGACACCCGGTGATAAAAAGACGAAGTTACATAAACAAACACTAATATTTTAATATAATTTACGTTTATTTTGCCAGTATATATTTATCTAATGATAATATTTATAAACAACAATTACAGGTATAAATAAAACATGTCATTTAACGTCATACGATTAATTACATAAGAAAATCCTTCACTTATATCTTTTTTCATTCAATTTTTTCTCCGCATTTTTCTTCATTATTTTCAATCTTTTATCAGCAGACAGCGCTGTAGTACTATTTTTACTTCCACTACCATTTCCAGAATTGACAGAAGTCAATTTCGAAGAACTAGAAGACCCTCTTGATGTACTAGCACCATTATTTCCTCCAGTTTTAATACTGTTCGAAAAATTTGTGAACACTAAATCTCTCTTCATAGCTGCTGGAGTATTGGAACTTGCTTTCGATAAATTTGGCAAAGCACTCTTTGTATTTAGTGGTAAATTTTTACTACCACTGACTGGTGGTGTAGTTTTGCCAGATAGTCCTTTTCCGTTTAAACTAGCTGCCAAGCCAGCTAATCCGGTAGGTTTGTTTCCAGGGTTTGTACTTCGAGTATTTGGTGTGGCAGTGACTGGTGTCGGTTTTACTTCGCTTCTTTTGAACAATTGTGCAACTGGTTGTGGTGTTGGCGGTGTTTCAGTTTTTAATGGTTTGTTGATGACTATTTCTTTTGGTATTGCTGCTGGTGATATTTTACCGGTTTTTTGAGTTTTAGTTGTCTGGAAATAATAAGAAGTAAATATTTTAAATTTAATTATTGTAAATTATAAATGTTTGATTGTTTATGAAATTTCCTATTTTCATTTATTCCAAAAAACAAAACAAGTCTAAATAATTGACACTAGACACTATGCAAACATTTGTAACATATGTTAACAACTTACAAACAGGTTGGCAGCTATACCAGCACTATCGCTAGAAGCAAATTGTAGTGTGTTAAAAATTTGAAACTAGTGGTAGTGAAAAATCGCTAAGGGTAATTAGTAGGGAAAGGATTTTTCGAGACTAAAAAAGCCCATTTTTTGAACCATATTCGAGCATTTAAAGTCATTTTTGAGATTATCAGGAGTTTAAAAAGTCATTTTTGGAGAATCAAAAAAAATCAATTTTTGAATTTAAAAATTTTGAGAAATTTTCTTTATGAAATTTTTATGAAATTCACACTGATTACCAATCATTTTAACTCATAGTGTATGTTTACAATCAGTTATTTTTAATAATTAACCCAATTTGGCATGCTTTGATCGATTAAAATTTATAAATGATGTTAAATAACATCATTTCGGGGTCAAATCAGGATTATCCTGAATATTTTATATGACTTAAAATTGTTAAATAGATCGAGAAAATCGTTTTTCCGGAAAATTAGAGCACATTAATGAAATCAGGATGGTCCCAGATATTCCTTTCCCTAGTAATTAGCAACAGTGGTACTGCTAATAATTTTAGGTAGCAATGCAAACACTATTATGAATCATAATTTTTTAGTTCTAAGCTAAATAAAAACCAAAACAAATAAAAATGATTCACTGATCTATCTTTAAAAAAGGCAGCAAGAATCCAATTTGTTTGAATGAACAAACCATCCTTTGCAAATGTTACCAAACATTCATTTATAACAGTAACAAAAAGAATGATTGCTAAAATTTCTATAAATGATTGAAAAATCGCAGTGTCTAATGTTTTTTTTTGGCTAATTTCATAAATTCAAATTCGACAATATAAAACTTACTAATTTCTTAATTGTTTTGGCACATTTAGTGCAATACCAAACTAATCTTGGATCATGAACATCTTGATCACTTATTGATGGTTTATGACATTCTTGATGATATAAATTATGACATTCTTGACATTCTACTAATTGATTCCCTGATGACACTTCAAAACTCTTGCACACGACACAAGCTAAACCCAATCCCATAACAAAATCCTCAGCATCAGTGTTAGAAAAATCAAACATTGGTTCATCTGGTTCCTCTTTTTTCACTTCAATCTTTAATTGTGGCGGCGAGGATTTTGGAGACTCAAAACGTGCCTTCTTTGATTCATGAGGCGACTCAGGATTATCCTGAAATAAATAAATATCAATTACATTTTCGCATTCATATTTCATAATAATTGCAAAAATTCGAAAATCCAGTTAGGTTTGGAATGAATACAACGAAATTGCTGACCTTTTTATCATTCATAAGTTTACTGGAATTCGAATTTTACCTTTTCATGCATTCTTTTCTCAGATTTAATTTTAATTTCATTTGATTTTTTCATAGACAGAAAATCGACTTCAACTAAATGCTTTGGAGATGGTTTTTTCACGAAGGATAATCCTTTTACAGTGCTTTCGATAGTCTAAATAAATAAATGTAAATAAATAATAAATAGGAACAAATGTTAAAATTACTTGTAATTTAATTTTTTTACCTTAAGAGAAGTATTTGTACTGGATGAAATGGGTTTAGTGAGAGGAGTAAAACCAGATGATTTTTGCTGTAAAACATCGTCTAGCATTTGCTTCAATTGTTCTGTAGAATCTTTAGCTTTGGAATGTAAGAGACGAAGACCACGAATAAATATAGGATCTAAATCAAACGAAGGAGTCGTCGTCATTTCTTTTACTCAGTTCCGATACTAAACCAATTATTGTAATGATTTTTGACTATGCGTGCAATGATTTCTTCAATAATTCTGAGAATGAGCTTTTATTGCATGCGATATTATGTCGAATCGAAATTGTAATCGATACAACCACTATATCGAGTAATTTTTAACGATATTTTATTGGATTTAATTTTTATCGTTATAATATCGGCTTTAATTTTTTATCGATATTACATCGGCTTTAATTTTTTTATCGACATTATATTGGCTTTAATTTTTTGTCAATATTTTATCTACTTTAAATTTTATTGATATTTAATCAAATTAAAATTATTAGTATTTCGAATGTTTTAATAAAATAAATTACCGCATATAAAAAAGTATTAAAAATAAACACGAAAACAATCTTATCGATACTATTTATTTGTACGTTATCGATTTTTGGTCAAGCAATAATTAAATTTAGTTAGTCAAAGTTAAGTGATGTTTATAAATATTTTAAAATTATTATCTAAAAATAGAGTAATATAAAAACTTTATGAAAAAAATGTTTAATGTTTAACAAAATCGATATTTTTTAATTTTGTGATAATATCGAAAGTTTTGATAGTTTTGGCCACACCTATATTTTAACTTCCGTTTCGTCAATGCCTGAATATCCGTCATTTGCCTATTGGTTACAGCACAGAACAACACACAGTATAGAAACTCAGCGTTGTTCCCTTTGATGTTGTGAGGCCAGCTATACATCACACAGAAAGCTATGTATAGTGGCGCCACGAGACTGCTATTATGTAAAATTCAAAAGTAACATGCTGGATTCTTGATATTATCACTTTGTTTACTTTTTCCGATGACTTAACATTCAAAGCAGTGGCGTAAATAGCCTATGGTCGATATGGCCACGGCCATAGGCGCCTTGTTGCAGAAAGGCGCCAAAGTTATTGATTGATATAAAAACAAATATTGTACATATAATTAAGTAAAATTAATTAAATTTTGAAAATTAATTTGCATTTATCATTTTAATTAAAACCTCTGTTGTGATTGCACTCGTATACCCAGTATAAAAATGATTTGGTATAATAATTTATGAAAGAATAAACAATTAAATACAAAATCAGTAGTATCGTTTGCTTATACAGTAGTATTACCATGGTATTACAGTAATATGTAATATACATAACGGCCACCAGTGGAGTGAGTGTTGCTTGGTCGCCATGTTCTTACTCACTTTGGATTGGGAGTTTCAATTCTATGTTATTCCGTGGTTACAGTTCCCTCCTAACCGGAAGTAGCAGTAGATGTTTCTGACAATATGGTTGCAAAAGTTCACAACATACAGGTGAACGATGTTAACGGAATATTACCACAAGTAAATGAAACAAATGACAAGCAATGGTTACGGTGAGTTTAACCTTAATAAAACATTAAAATGTCACCTTTTATATTTCTTACATTTGTTATCGAAAAACAAATCAATGCCTTATCACTAAACACATTTTCTATTTAATCGTTTACAGTAGCAAAAAAAATGTTTGGCTGGGAACATTATTCTGTGGTTGTGCTGCACTATACGCATGTAGGACGACAATGCCAATTACAATCGTTGCCATAACAAAACAATTGAAATGGTCGAAAACAGATGCCGTAAGATTTTGAATAAATAAAATAATTGAAATAAAATAGAATAAAAATAATATACGTATATTTTTTTTTGTAAATAGGGATCAGTATTATCGTGCTTTTTTTGGGGTTATTCCCTAACGCAAGTAATTGGCGGTTATTTAAGCGATAGATTTGGAGGAGAGTTTATAATGATGAGTGCAGCTATTGGCTGGTCAGTTATCACGTTTTGGACACCACAAATTGTTAGAACGTTTGATGATCACAAAACAGCGTTAACATTCATTATTTTATCCCGTGTATTGATGGGATTATGTCAAGGTTAATATAGTAAAACTACAGGCAATCTCCGGGTTACAAACGTTCCGTTCTTACGATTTTAAATTTAATAGTCGTTATGGAGATAAATTCGTAAGTACGAATGTATGTAAGTTGTACGTTTGTCACTCAGGGATCGCCTGAACCAGTTTGATTTATGCCAACTTAAATTACAGGAAAATTGATTTTCTTAATAATCTGCAAATCTGATTTTTTTTAAAGTGGGAAATACGAAGTTTGCATTTTTGTTTCATTAACTTCGTTGATTGTAAATTGAAAAAAATGTTTATCTAATGGATGCACACTTTAAAGATGTGGATGTAAAACACAATTTGGGAAATTGACACTTTAGAGTTCTCCTTTCTGAGAAATTTAAGTTGTGTATTTTATTATTTACAAAACTTATTAAATTCTTGAAACCAGTTGCAAAACGACAGCTAAGCAAACAGGATGCATATTTATTGACAAGTGATGAAATATTCTATTTTTGATTAAATAACTTAAAAAAATCAAAATAATATATTGAGCTCTAAATCGTTATGTTAAATTAAAATGTATACATTTTAGTCAGGGTTGTTTCTACCATTAGGCAAGACTAGGAGGCCGCCTATGATGGCAAAATTTTCGAAAGGCAAAAGGCAGAAAATATTTTAATTTGAAATCAAATAGTGAAAAAAAAATTGAGCAGATAAGGAAAAAAAATGAAATGGAGAAAAAATTAAAATATCGAATTGTTTTCAGAGAGCGATGGTAATAACAAGGGGGGGAGGGGGCATTTTTTTGATTCCTGCCTAGAGTGGTAGAACGCCTAGAAACGGCCCTGTTTACAGTCGATGTTTTTCTGCAAGAATGCAATGCCTGGGACAAGTAATATTTGTGACGCCCTTCAAATTTAAAAGAAAATAAATAGAATGTATACTTTTTTTTACTCAAAAACTATTATAGCTTGTCAGCTACCTTTTATTGTTGGATTATTATATTTTTTTCTAACATACTGGGTTATAAATTGAAGCCCAGGGCAGCTGCCCCTCTTGCCCCCATTTGATGTGGCCTGTTTACAATAAAACGTGACATTCTCATAGTTGGGAGGAAATGTCTGAAAAAAATATTGCAGAATGTTTGTTCAATCAAAAACCCAATAAAATAGCATGTAACCGAAACCAAAAGTTCATTAAAACACAAAATATAAGTGCGTTAAAGCACAATAAATTAGTTTACGTTAAAAAAGATGACAGATTTAGTTGAATTTAATTAAACATAATTGGTTAATTCAGTGTATCAATCAGAATAAATGAGAAAGCAGAGACCCATCCCAGAATTGTTCTGTTAAATCAGAAATCAGTAAACTGATGTTTATTAGATTGAGGATTTACTGTAATGTCCAAAAAATTCTAATTTCTTTTATAAAATTTTAAGATAAACAAAACTAAAGGAAAGATAATTTTTTAAAAATGTCAAGTAATGTAAAAATGATAAATTATTTAAATTCCTTATAAAGAATTTAAATAATTTATCATTTTTACATTATTGCTGTATAACAATGCTGCTAGCGACGAGGAAAAAGTTATTAAATGTATAAAAATTTAGTAAAGCAATTTTTCATTTTAATGATTAATTGGAAAATTCTGTTTCATTGTACACAAATGAGGAAAAATTTTACATTAACCAAAGAATTTAATATTAATGAATCCATTGGAAATATTATTTAATCTTAAATTTAAAATTACTACTGAATGCCTTGCAATCAATTTGTCCAACTCTAATAAAATGAAGGACATTTTTACTGATGGGACTTATTATTAAATTATGCACCACATTATCAAATGGTCCTGGTAGGATAAATTTTATTATAACATTTTATTTAGACATTAATGCAATAAGAATTTAAACAGCAGATTTTTTATTTAATAAAACATAATTTATTAAATCAACATTACCATATTAAAATTAAAGCTTAATGGTTAATTTTATCATATAAGTAGGGCATGGATAATAGGCACTAAAATAAAGTTCAAATAGGTAGGCAAAAATGCATTAAAAAATACAAAATAGGCACTAATAGACACAAAAAAATCAAAATAGGTAAAAAAGACACCAAGATATTATTTATTATTTATTCATTCAAATTCAAACAACATCGTGCAATTATGGCATTTTAACAATTATGTTTTTTCCAAAGTGCAAATGTTTGTTGGATTGATGTTGTAATGACGTCAATTTTTGTAACATTGGTGAATCACCATTAGCAGATGTCTTCATGATGTTATTTGGTTATTTTTTAACCATTAGCAGACGTCTTCATGATTTTATTTGGTTATTTTTTAACCATTATCCAACATTGTCACAATGTCTTATGCACATTGGTACTTTCACTTTGTCTCCATTTTTTTTAGCAAAAGCAAGTCAAAATGAAAAGTTTGGGTACAAATGGAAAAAAATTAGAAAATAAGGGAATTAAACAAAAATGGATACCCTACAGCAATATTAGAATGGTGGAGACGAGAATAGATACACAGAAGAAAAGACAATATATAACTAAAAAAATAGAGAAAAAAAACCACACACATTATGAAATGAAGCTATAGAGGAAAATTAGTATTAAAAAAATATTGGAAAGTGATGAAATTGAGAAAGCTAATGAGAAAGGAATATATTTAAATGGAAACAAGAGTTTAGATATAAACAAGAAAGTAATTCCAGCTAACATGTTATATTGGGCTAATATTGGGCCAATATTGGTTATCATGGTTATTGAATGGCCAATATATGTATATTTAACCAATATTTAGCCAATATTGGCAAGGCAATATATGCCCAATATTGTGATGCTAATATGCAGCCAATATTGGTATAACAATATATACCCAATATTGTAATGACGATATGCAGCCAATATTGGCATCGCAATATATACCCAATATTATAATGCCGATATGCAGCCAATATTGGCATCGCAATATATACCCAATATTATAATACCAATACACAGCCAATATTGGCAAAACAATATATATCCAATATTGTACTGTCAATATCCAGCCAATATTTACCCAATATAAACTATTATTTGTTAATTTTTTAAACGATTTTTTTTTGTTTTAATGGTGATCTACTGCAGATCTACTATCTATTATGTAAGAAATAAATAGGAAATGCTTTGTTAAATTAGTTAATATAATTATAATACAAAATTAATGTAAAATAAAATTAAAATCTTGATTGATTGATTCTCACACTATTCAAGTAACAGTCAACTAATACATTGCCCATTGAAAGGGTAGGATTGTAACTTTAACAGAAATTAACCTTGATCAAAAAGGTTTTTCTGTGTTGAGTGCTGAACATGTTAATAATGTTCAGCTTATAATTGCCTTAAAATTGTGCAACACTCTTTTTTGACAGTTTAAATATTATTAATGCTAATTCTTATTAAACAATATAAAATTAAAAAAATTAAAAAAATATTATTAGCATTACTGTGATAATTTAAATTTAATATTGTTACTTATATTAAATTAATGTTGGTTAAAATATTGGGTCAACATTGAAAATGATATTGCAGTGTTCCATTTAAATATTGGTACAATATTGCATGCCTATATTGTACCAATATTTTAGCCAATATTAGGCCAATGTTGGGTACCTATATCATACCAATATTTTAGTCAATATTGGGCCAATATTGCATGTTGTTTCATTTGAATATTGGTACAATATTGCATGCCCATATTGTACCAATATTT
>JAQFZN010000788.1:0-22957 GCA_034687075.1 Geophilus carpophagus | reverse complement strand
TATTATTTATTTTGTAACGCAAACATTTTTTCAAAATCAATTCAAAAATAAAACTTAAAGACAACAAGTAATATTTATCTAATAATTATTTGACTTATAGCTTAGAATGGAGTCTAAAGAAACAAAGTTATCTAAACTATCAATACGTGAAATCTGATTTTGTCTGATCACATAAGAAAACAAAATTAATTATTTATTCCTACATTTACAAATTTATAGATTTTATAGGATCGAAGTAAACTGATTAGGTCAATACGAAGTTCACTTGTGTCTTTCAAGAACACTGTTAAAACAAACAGTAACAGGCAATTACAGGCAAAAGTACTCAATAGTGATGGATATTACTGAAAGCAATAGCATCAACAGGGTTACTTAATGGACCATCATGGCAGAACAGAAAGCCGTGAAATATAAGTGCTTGATGCCGCCACCTAGAGTTCACTCTTGAAATTAAATAAAGGGCACCAAAAAGCTAGTCGAGGGCACGAAAATGATCGCATTGGCTAACAGTAAGCCTATTGTAATTTTATGTGTTTTTCTTGAAGTTATCTTTGGTTTTCCTTAAGCTTTTTTAGAATTATGCTTAAAACTATTTCGTATTTGTACATACTTGTTATTAAAAACTAAAATTTATCAAATCTACTCCTAAATGTAGCAATTAACTTCAATTAATTTTAAAAAATCTATTCTAATTTATTTGACACACTTTAAGTTAAGATAAACAACAATAAAAGAAACGCAACTGAATGGAATGTATTTTATCGAAAAATAAAGTGCTCTTATAGAAATAAAATGACAATGGCGGTGAGCTTTCAAAAGCGTCCCTTTCTATCGATCTTAGCTGTTATCTAATCTATATTACGAATTACAGTAACATGGAAAAATTGAAACAATACAAACAAAAAAATCGAAATGAAAATAGAAAACGAGAGAACATCCAAGTAAGTTTGATAGGTCTCTAATCAGCATGCATTGTACAAAACACTCGACAATCACAATGCTCAAGCAAACAACGCTATGTACCTTGAAAACCGACCTACAAAGGAAATTCTCCCGTACGGGTAGAAGCCTGAAATGAGCAAGTGTGAAAGTTGGTCACTACTGTTAATTATGAAGCAATTAGAATTAGTTATTAGCAAAAGCCGCCCCTGTTTCGCATGCCGAAAGCGTGTTTTAATGCTAGATTCTAGCGAATTCGGTTTGAATAGGTATTATAGGTTTACGTACTTTGCCATTTCACTCAATTGCAGTTTGCCATCTTTGTTAGCATCAAAAATTTGCAGCTAGAAAAAAATAATGGATAAACTTTATTGAAGATTATCTGTTTGTGGAGCATTATACCAAGCTGTCCGTGTATTCAATCAATTTATCAGCTGATACTTCGGTTTCTTTATTAGCTTCTTTCAGAAGATCAGCAAGAAAATTCTAGGAAATAATCATTTTATTGAATTATACTTGATTATATGAATTTACTATAATTTTACTTTAAGTTCATCCGCTTCGATAAATCCACTATTATCACGATCGTACTCTCGCCAAATCTTCATAAATTCCACACTAGACTCGAGAGGGTTATCAAATCGAAAAAGCAGCAAAAAGTTCTCTTCCATAGGCAGCAATTGGGCCAACTGCAATTCAAAAACGAGGTCATGTGATAACGCTTCAAATAACACTATGCAATTTGCATAAACCAGTGTTCATATTGCGTACCTCCCTGATTTCGATCTTTCCATCTTGGTTATCATCATACGCTTCCAAAAAACATTCTTTCATTTCAGCCAACATTGCATCCGATACCACCTGAAGGAAAATAAAACAAAGCCTTAATTTTTTATGAAATAAAGCCAACCTAATAACTATCAGCTGTTCTACTTTAATTTAAAGATACGGCATTTTTTATGCAGTACATATCAATTAGTAAGCATGCATTTTTAAAATTAGTTGATAATTTATTTAAGTTTTGTGTATGCTTTTAGAAATGTTTTGAATTTCCTATTAGCATTTTGTGATTATTATTCTCGCTTTCAAAGATTTAGATTGATACTTCAATCCTCACGGGTAATTAAAGTTAAGTCAAAAATAGGACTGGAGAAACGTATTATTGAAAAATCAATGTTACCAATACTGTTTCTAAAACTGATTGAAAATCAAATTTGATATAAAGAAAATGTAATTACGTATTCAAGCTTTTGTTTCATCAAGAATATTCAAAATATAAAAATTTTATGCTTAAAGTTGAAGGCATATGCTGATGATTGCGTTTTATTTAATTACAGCGTGTCAGAAACGTTCGAGTAATAAATTACAATGCAAAAAAGTTAGATTTTTCTTTTATAGCAACTGAGATGAATCATTAATTTTGTCACTTAAGTACTGTCTATGTATTTTTATTTTTCATCTGTCCATTAGTTTGATTTATTGCTGTACTCGTTTTGGTACTGCACTCAAATTATATAACTCGGTTCTCCACCCTGTATAAAAACCCACAAGACATGTTTTGTAATGTGAAACACGGTATTAAATTATTAACATGTCCTTCTTTCCAATTATTCTTATTTCTCCATAGTATAGGTATTAGTATTTTAAAGTAAACAATATTTTGTCATTTTATAACGTCGCCTTATGTTATCCCCATCCGCAGTGCGGCGCGCAACTAGTGGTTAATGTTGTCATAGTAACAACCAGAAGGATGCTGGGAAGAGCACTGCGGCGATCAATATTTGAATATAATCATCGTGCGTAAAGCAAATTCAATTTCTTCTTAAATTTAACCACTTAAAACATGATGAGTCTTGGTGTCATTTTTCTGCCACCTTTTTAACTTTTCTAATTATTTCCACTAGATTTTTCTCTTTAACGTAATAAAATCAATATTCAAAAAAATTAAGCTTACCTCTGCACCAACATCACTTGCATTGACACTAGAAACAAATTCCCGAAGAAAACTATCTAATTCTCCACCTTCGATGTAACCATTTCCTAAAATTTGTTTTAAATGAACAATTTAAAAAAATAATAAATTGTGTGTAAAGTTATGGAAAAATATTCAAGGTTAACAGATGTTGCTGTTTACTTACCATCGCGATCATAATGACTCCACACATCCATAAACTGATTCGCTGTAAGTTTTTTCAACTCACGACTATCCTTCTCACGAAATTGACGCATGAAATTGGAGCATTTCTCTGACTTAGGTTTCTCTGAAGCTTCCATTTCAGCACGTTTCTAGTCAAGCTATAGCTAAAGCTGCCGACTGAGTAACTGAGTGGGAGTGGGTTTGTTTCCTATCGCGAACACCTGCGACTGTACGATGCGCATGCGCGTTTAATGTAAGCTCCCTTTAAAAAAAATGCGTTGGTTTTATTTTGTGTTTTTTTTTCTATTCTAAATCTATTCTAGGAATTGAGAGTATATATATTATAAATACGCCGTTGCATGTATTATTTATATCTCTAACTTTCATAACAAATTTTGTAAACAGGAAGCAAAGCTATGATATTCTTTAATAAAATTAGGCATAAAATGAAAATAACAAGCAGGATGTATAGTCAATTATTTAAAAAAGTATTTTATTAAAAATTAAAAAAGTGCATCATTTAACAAACGCATTTCCCACATGTTGGCAATAAAATGTATAAATATTTATTTTTCATTTAATAAAACAAATAATCATAAATTAAGTACCGAGAATTTATATTTCCATGTATTCATCAACCTAATAAGGACGTGAATTTGAATTTGAACCATATGCTGATGGTGGTGGCGGATTGTAATTATTAGATGTCGGTGGCATGTAATATGATGGGTAAGAACCATAATTAGGTGGTGCGTTCGTATTTGACACTGGCATGGGTTTGTAATTTGGAGTTGGCGGATCGTATGACACGTTGTAATAATTATTTGAGTACCCGTACATGTTATTACTTGGATTTTTATAGTAAGGATAATAGTAATAAGCATTAGCTGGAGGATAATAGGGATATGGCTTAGCTGTTGTCGTCGTAGTCTGATAGTAGTCGTAATACGGAGGAGGTGGTGGAGGATAAGGTGGATATTGTCCGTAAGGCGGATACTGTGGATACGGAGGATATGGATAATACGGTTTTTCTGTAGTTGTAGTTGTAGTTTTGGGTGCTGGATAATAATAATATGGCGGGTAATAGTAACTGCTTGCTCCATACTGATCGCGTTTCTGAGCACTGTAATCTTCTCTTAATCCAGGATAATTGACCATTTCGACATCAGCTATTAAGTTCTTATCGTCTAATTCGTCTGTTTCTTCATCATCTTTGATAGTACCAGAAGGGAGTCGCATGTTGACTAAGCTGTTTACCGACTCGTCAGCTAAGTCTTCAGCTGTGCCGACACAAATCGATGCTCGGTTGTAGCCTAATCCGTCCAAATCTGGTGCGGTGTCACGAATCTAGTTTTGAAAACAGAATAGATTCTTAAGTGATAAATTTTTACTGCGACTTTTTCGGTTAGCTCGTGTTTTATAGGTTACATTTATAAAGCTATAAAGAAAAGTAGGTAACTTTTTTATTGAAACATGTTTTATAGTGTATATATTTAATAATAAACCGTTACCATCACTGTGATAGTCAATCAAATGTTTAATAAAACTGCAATTTTGATTCACTCGATAAATGGATTGCTGCCCCTGTGCTTTCCTGTTAAGCAATTTGTTTCGTTTTCTCGCTCAACTTGTTTACTTCCAAATTTGTTGAGATCGAATAAAAATAGCTGACATATTTTCATAATTTAATTTAATTTCACATATTTCAGCCACAATTCTGCTGCTTGTTAAAACATTTTTTAAATTCTTGCTGAGTTGAACCAGTTAATAAATTATGTGCAAAATTTTTACTTACTTCAAATCTAATATTTTTTCTGTATTTTTCATTTAGTTTTGGTATGCAAACAACTGTTCCATATGGAATTTGATTGTCCAGTAGATTGGGGTCCATTGCCACGGTTACATAAGCTGCCAATCCTTTGAGATAATCCTACAGCAAAATAAAATTAATTATTTATTAAGTGATATATTAAATAAATTATCTATGTGATTTATGCCCTTATCATTAATCCACTTCCAAATACATGCCGTAATTAATGTTTATATTAAAATACACAAAGGCTTTTAAACTTAATTTGTCGTTCTGTTTTACTCCATAAATATTAACTTAGCATTAATATTCAGTGCGTTACACTCTGCTTAGTTGCTAGATGGCTCAAATGCAAGTGTAAATAAATTTGCTTTTATTACTTGTAACGTTTTCAATGACTGGCCATGAAAATCTAGAGTTGAAAATTCTGTGCTCGTAGAGTTGAGTGGATTGTAAGCCGACAGACGTGAAAAAACGCTGTCCCCAGAGCATGACAGGTCTACAAATAAAGAAAAATGAGAGTTAAATCCTGTGCAATGATGGGTTATTGACTCTATAATGGCAGTAGTAAGGTGAGAGGATGTCATATCATGTCGTCTGTAAAATTTCCGTTGGCAATTGTTCCAGTCATTAGATTAATTTATCCTGTTGTATAATGGTCATTGACATAATCATTTGACACGTGGATGTATGGTCCTATGCATTACTTTCCATACCATTTGTTAATTAGAACATTTTTAATTGTGTAATAAATGGAGTTACTCTACTGTACTTGTATAACCCATTTCCATGAGGGTAATAGGTGGGGTCTAGTAAGTAATATAATGAACTAGAATTCTCTGAAACAGTAAATTTGTTACGACATGGAGTTAAAACGACATTACAAGATTTTAGTGAGCAATAGGTACTTATTTTAAAACAAATCTTAAACCTTATACAAAAACAACATTTTATATATGATATCATCATTTATTTTAGTTTTAACTGAATATTAATAATTACTGTATAAATTTATTCTCTTTTAACTCAATAAATTTTTTTTAATTTTTAAAATGAAAAGTTTCTCTTATGTTGGGAATGAATTATAAAATTAGTAATAAAGTAGCAGTGCAATAAAAGCTATCAAAAATTCATAATTAGCGCCATCTATTGTTTTTGAAGTTAAATATTTATTTATTGCTATGTAATAATAACTGAATGTTCAGTATTAAATAAATGGATTTTTTTTCAGAAAATTTAATTATGATAAGACTTCTATCTGATATCTTTAAAAACATGTACTATATCAAAAATTTAAGTAGCCTAACAATGTTAAACTTATTAGAAGTGACAGTGACTCCAGTAACTCCATCCTTAAATGCTTATACCCAGTGAATTTTTGATTAGAAGTGAGCTTACCTTCAGCGTTGCAGCTTTGTAGTAAACTTAAAAACAAAACACTTTTAATATATAAATAATTCATTTTAAAATTGAACCTAAAACGAAAAAAAATTAGCTTCAATTTCTTTTAATTTTTAATTAACTGAAATCTAAAGTGGCACTTACTGTTATGGATTTGTTGACGATTGAGCCGCTACAAAACATTTGAGGATTTTTAACAAATCGAACCACTTTGTATCAATACCTATGGGAAATACCAGTTAGCAATTTGAAAAGATGCAAAAGCGTAACGTAAATATTCATGGCTAATACATCCTTTTTCCTTTGTAAAACATTGAACTTTGTAAGTACCGGTAATTCAGGAAAAAAGTGCTTTTTATAGATAATAGATATCTTTTATTTAAAATTACAACTAATTAAAAAATATAAAATTATTTAACCATCAGATAAATGTTAGTATCACGTATAAAAATGTTGTCTTAAATCTTTTGTATTTCATAACTGCTGGAAAAAAACTTGTCATCAAATACAACATTTGATTGAGGCTGGTAAGTAATTGGTTGCTCGACAGGCAGCTGAACCCCAATTGTTGGCAGAGTTGACAAACACACATCTGCTACAGACGAGTCTTCGTAATCATATGAGAAACCTAATTCCAGTAAGTAAAATAATTATAAATTAATCTATTTAATAATAAAACGCAATCAATTAAACTGTAATTAAATTATAACCTTCTAAATTAAGCATTTCTCGTAAAAAAGATTCAATTTTTGTCATTCCAGCCGAATTTGCTGAGTGTACAACTTCTAACATTTGCCAAGAAATGCTTTGCAGGTTTGGGAGCATGAGTAAAATTTCTCCAAAACGGCCTCGTGAATCATACTGTCTATCATTTATATAATCCTCTAAAATTAATTGCACCTGGTATCTGAGTTCTTTTACTTTATCCGCACGAGATAATCCTTTAGAAGCTGTAAAATGTAGAATAAATTATAAATAAAACAAATTAATAATAATTAGTTTTTGTTTTATACACGTGTTTTTAAGCTGTTTATTTTTTAAAATTAATTTTGGCTTAAGATAATCGTGTTAATCAGAAGATCGAAAAGGATTTTACTAAATAAAAACAGAGAAAAAGCCTTTAAGCAAAGATAAACAGAAAGAACCCATTTTTCCACATTATTTCTTATCTTGCCCTACTCAACAGTTTCCACTATAATTCCCATGTTGATTATGGTTAACACTGCTTAATTGATTAAGTGTGCATTGATTTTTTTCACTGGCTAAAGTTGCCAGCAATCAAGACTAACGATGCGATTATATTCTCTGTAATAAAAAACAATGTAACAAAACTATTTACTGGGATCTAAAACCACAATTGCTTTAAGACAAGCAAATTCAGTATCATCCATTTGTACTTCTTTAAGAGGTTTTATTAATTCATCCATGATTCTGTTGCTGAGTTTATTCATTTCATTTTCTGCATTGTGGCGTTGAATTAGATGGTTATTGCCTAGCAATAGAATATCATCTAAACGATAAGAACGATGACAGACTCCAACGAGCAAACTTTCTCCCGCGTGTGCCTTTAGAAGACAGATCTGCGAAACAAAGTATTACAAATTAACTTATAAAAATATTCAATAATATCAAGTTGTTGTCCTTACTTGATCAAATCTAGGTAATTGCATAAATGCTGGAATACTTTTCGCCCAATTCACTAGTAAAAGCAATTGTTTATTCATTGATTCGCTTACATCATTCAAGCTGGCGATCTTTTTATTAGCAATGTTTGTGTCATAGTTCTTAAAAAAATTTATTCAATTATTTTACTAATGAAAATCGTGTATAACATTCTATTTACCTTCATAGAAAAATTTTCAGCAGTTAACAAAACTGAAATTGAAATGCCATATGTATTGACTTGTTCATCACATTGCAGACGACGATTTCTTATACAATCTCGCTCATTTTGCACAGCTTAAATATAAAAATATAAATAAATGTATTAATTTTAACATTCTAATTTATTACAAATTACCTTCTCTTTTCATTCCTACACGCACACATTTTCTTAGTCGACAAAATCGACATTGATTTCGCTTATCCTTATCGATAATACAATTTTTATTCAATCGACAAACATAATTGTGTTTTTTTCTAACACTGCGCCTGAAGAATCCTTTACATCCATCACAACTGGCTGCTCCATAATGTTTACCAGTAGATTTGTCACCACAAATTGCACAAAACTGGACTTGCACTGCTGGAATTGTTGCGCAAGGTAAAAAAGAAATGGGCATAACCTCTGAATTTACTTCTGAAATATAATTGTTGATTTTAATTTTTGTAAAATTAAAATCCTGTTAAAATTGGTATAATTAAAAATACAATTGCTTATTGGACAGCATTCAGATATTTTTAGATCATAATTAAGCAAGATTTAATTTACTCAATAAATTACATTTAAAACTTAGATTATATTAAAATGACAGTACGGAAACCTATTGGGAAAACAAATAAACTAATGCAAATTGGTTAAGCAAAAACAATAATTTTTATTTGATGTTCTCGTGTGAATTTGATTTTGTTGTTGTTAAAATTCTTGAAATAATCATATTTTAGATTCGTATCACCTTTCTAATCAAAAGAAAATAAAAAAGCACAAAAACAAGAAAAAAAATTGCAGTTTTATATAAGACAGAGCACTAAATAATAGTCTTTACAAATAACATTTATCTAAGTATTATAATACAATTTAGTTTACCTGTTATCGGAAATGAAGATCTTGTGTTACCGTTACTAAACACAATAACAGAGCCATTTTGAGACAAAGTTCTAGGGGAAAGAGTAATTTCATCGCCCATATAGAAGTGCAAGTTGAAGGCCGTTAAAAGTCTAGAGTCCAGTTGAACGTGGACCTGAACCAACTGATCCAAAAAGGTCGAAGAGTAATCTTTAACCTCCAATGTGTAAGTGGAGAAAGAAGCGTCATTCAGGATGTTTGTGGTAAGATTGTATATTTTTCACATTTGAAATTGTCATTATTTTGATAAGATTAAACAAGATAATTAGTCAGTTTCTTGTCACATGTTTATTTAATAATATTTAATATCTGAATTTTAAGTGAAAAATTCTACATTATATATATATTTAGATGTGAGCATTTCACCTAAAACTATCTCTAAACATGTATAAAAAAATAATTTACAAGAACATACTTGTGAAATGATAAACAAAATACCAGTACATCTAATAGATAATTAAAAACAATTAATCTGATAGAACAAAAGCGATATGAAGTGATTATCTAATCGATGAGTATCGTTATTAGATAACCAAAACCAATCACTCAAAAAATATTTACTTAGCTTCAGTAGATAATAGTTAATGTCAATTCACTTACGACAAAACTAAATAAATCAATATTTATGGACGTTTATCACATTTATCAAGGGTTAGATTTAATGCTGGAATAATCGACCCTATACTTTTTTTTATCCTAAATTGTTTCCAATGCCCTTTAGGTACTACTAGTAACTTAGTTATTAGTTAGAGAGAGAAAATCACTTTCAGCTCAAAGACAGAAGACGGAAAATAATGAGATCCTTGGGCAAAGTAACTTGGTTTTTTTTGTGTTTTTTCTTCACAAAAACTTTTCATTATTTCTTATAATTTCTCTGAAATAACATATTGCTAGTATATGTTTATAACTATTGACCTCTTCAATCTTTACGACCGTAATTACAGTACACACTGTCTGTAGAGATAGCTTGTAACCACACACAATTTTCCCCTTAAACCAAAGTGACCTCACCACAACACACAGATAATGATGAACAATATAAAACCGACAAAGGTTTTAAACCCAATTTACACTTGTTATTGTTTTAAAACAATAATTATAATAGTCTACTCTTACACTGACAGTAGGCCTGCTTTAAATTTTAATTAATTCAATTTCTAAATATATATTGCTGTGCACAGCACATTTCGAGATAATGTTAACTGCCTTGATTTCTCTCATTTGCGTATCGATTTTTCTTATTTCACCAACCAGAGTTGAAACTTTGCTCAAGCTTCCTGATGAATTCAGTAAAGATTTACAAAGTTGCACCAAGCAAAGTCATTTGTTATCTTTTCAACAAAACATCGTTCCATTAAACGACGCGAAAAGAGAATTAATACTTTATCTGCACAACAACTATAGATCTTCAGTAGATCCTCCAGCTGCTAACATGAAGCAATTGGTAAAGTTATGTAATTTATCCTTCCGATACAACATAAAGATAAAATTGAATAAAAATAAATCGTAAATGACAAATCGAAAAAAGCTTTTAACTAAAACATAAATTATTTTTACAATAAAAACATGTTTCGTGTGCAGTACTGGAGTGAGCGTTTGGAAGAAGCAGCTTTTGCTAAAGCTGCCACTTGTAAATTGGAATTAGATGAAGCCGATTCCGACTTTATGACTCATTCTGTGGGAATTAATAAAGATGCAGCTACAGAGGAAAGCGGTCGTGATGCTATTATGAGATGGTGGGAAGAGAAAAGCAATTATCATCTTTTAAAAATGATTTGCGAGCCAAACACGAGCTGTTCACGCTTCATACAGGTATGATTTACGAATTGTTTTTTAGTATACAGTAATTTATTTTTTATTGTTAATACGTGTATTTGGTTTCAGCAGTTAGTTTGGGCCGATAGTTATTCAGTTGGCTGTGGTATTGCTCGTTGCAGCTTGTTTCATTATTTATTTATCTGTTTGTACTTTCCAGCGTAAGTTAATTACTGTTTACAAATGAAGTAAATTAATATCTAATGACCTGAATTCAGGGGGAACCTTTATGCATACCGACCTTATTCAATTGGTGAACCATGTACTCGATGTTTATCACCAAAACAATATTCCGCTGATTTATGCCTAAACAAATTATGCGGTATATTTTTAAATTTTTATTTTTTTTAATAAGCTGATATAAATCGAAATCATTATTAATCTTAAAGTTTCACCTGAACTGTGTGAATATCACAACTTAAACTGTAGTAAGTATTGACAAGTATTGCTGTATAAAATATTGCAATATTAATAGTAGAATATTAAACTGCAGTTTTTTGTTTATTTCGCAGGTTGCAACATTAAAAAATGTCATAATTGTGGGACAATGATGAGAAAGTTTTGTCGATGCAATTGCAAAGAAGGATGGGATGCTCCAGATTGCTCTAGTAAAATGATGTTTTATTTATTTTAAACTTGTTCTAGTTTTCTGTCATCTTTAAGAACCTTGCAAAAATGACCATTCTTATTGTAATAAAATGCCTGGATGGCAAGGACTTGAAAGTTGTACTTCCCAATATAACCGAGTTAAAGATATTTATTGTAGAAGCATGTGCGGCCAATGCCGTATGAATTTTTTCCATTTATAACAAATTAATAATTATAATGAAATCGTATAAATTATGTTCTTTTTATAATATTAAGTTTTAGTGAAGCTTCATTCTTTTACCAATCAATGTTGCGAGTCAAATATCTGTGTTGAGGGAAAAGTTTTGTCTCCTATTACATGCAAGTGTGTTAGTCTCTGTCCTGGATTGCTTTGTAAGTAATAGATATAAGGCAATATACTGAAAAAACTCTTGACTTAGAATACAAAATAAAAAGAAATGATTTGATTTCCGCTTTAAATCGTATTCCGTCTCACGGGGTACCGAAGTAAAAAAGTAAGGAAATGAGTTTGATATAAAAAATATATTTCGTATTGTGTGTTAAATTAAACATCCATTTTTTGTAAGAAACACTTTCAATTTCATCAAGTTTCAGTGTTATTTGCTGAAACTGTCTTTCAACATTATTCTCAATGCGACAATTGCGCACGTTCAACTGAATTCAAAGTAAAATCTAAGTGGAGTGAACTGCAATTTTCCATTCTAGAAACGCTTCTTCCTGCAACCCTGACTGTATGTTAGTGGCTACTTTACACCGCACTCAAACTGTGAAACACGTTTTAAAGTAGAAGCGTTAAAGTGTATATGTCGATTACTATCAGATCTAACTCGATCTGTCTGTGCGCAGTTCCAAGTAGGAAATTGAGTCGATAAGTTGAATGTTCACAATTTTACACTAAAACACTACATGAATATCGCAGTAATAAAAAATGTGCAATTTTACTCACAATTTACATCTTCAAAACAACTAATAATTTGATAAATACTCGCTCCAGTTCGTTACAAACACTCGTGAAATTGATTTTCTGTCAGTTTAAACAGAACTCCAGTGTTTGAATTGACAGTAAAAGCTTACTTTTTACTCGTCAAATCGATATCTGGTTACGTAAGTCAATCCTCTTAGTCTCAGTTGTTTCCTTTTCCATTTGCCATAAAGTCAGAAGCTGTTAAATCACACATCACCTGTCATATTAACTTGATTAGTTAAATTACTTTTTATTGATACATTATTTCTTCATTAATATTTGACATACATTATACCAAAAATATTTCTTAACAGGTAATGTGGAAGAGAAAGAAGACAGTGCTGGTCAAACACCACGTTTGGAAAAATTACTCCAATTAAATATCATACTTTTTGTATTATTAATACAATAATAACTTAAAACTATTTTCCATTCCAGTTATTTGAATACAAGATTTCTTATGGCAATGAAATGATAAACGAATTCGGTTGACTACAACAAATGTCTCAACTAAACTATTACATATATACCAACACTGACAATAAGTGGAAAAAAAATGCTCATAATTTTTTATGTATTCTTTACTTATTGTAACTTTTGGAATATAGTTTAAAGTAATATCCTTTCTTGTCTAATAATTCCTGATGAGTACCATATTCAGCTACTTGACCCTGATGAATACATACAATACAATCTGCATTTTGGATTGTGGATAGTCTGTGTGCAATGATTATAGTTGTCCTATTCTTGGATGCTTTATCAAGCGCTTCTTGGACAAGCTAAAGAAACAACCAATTTCAAGTTTAAGTTTCTTATCCTTTATTTTATCTCAAAGGCACCAACTTTTAAATCATTTGTTAGCTTTTTCTAATAACAGTTAAAAGTCAGTGCCTACAATTTAACCAATCTCAACTCACTTTTTCACTTTCTGAATCAAGAGCAGACGTTGCTTCATCCAAAAGCAGGATTTTAGGGTTACGTATAAGTGCTCTCGCAATTGCTATTCTTTGTTTTTGACCACCACTTAATTGCGTACCTTTGCTTCCAACCGAAGTATTATACCCCTGAATTATAAAAATCAAATAAATACAAAAAAAAGAAACAGTTTTCAACAATTACTTGAGGTAGAGCAGAAATAAAATTATGGATATTAGCTTGCTTTGCTGCCTGTATAATTTCATCCATATGCACTTTTCTGGAGTTACAACCGTAAGCTATATTATCCATTATGCTGCAGTCGAATAAAACAGGCTCTTGAGAAACTAAACCCATTTGATCTCTCAACCAAGCCAAATTTAAATCATTTATATTATGTCCGCCTAATCGCTGAAAAATAATCGAACAATTTCAAGAATTTGATTAAAGGTTAATAGGGATTTAAATATTTACCACAGTGCCTTCTAATGGATCATAAAACCGTTCCAGCAATTGAACACACGTGCTCTTCCCACACCCGCTGTTACCAACCAAAGCAAATGTAGTACCATTTTCCACCTTTAGATGCAACCCTTTCAATATTTGAGCTTGAGTTCTTGTCGGATAGGAAAATTTGATACCTTCAAATTCTACTGAAGCATTTGACAAATCCCCCTAATAAATAAATGTAAAAGTAAACATTTATTTTTATTAAATAATACAGTTTAATACTCACCAATTTTAACCCTCCACTACTACATTTCTCAATTAAAGGCTTGCGATCTAATAATTTAAAAATTCTACCTGCTGACATCAAACCCTTGTTGTAATTAGGTGCCATAGCAACTGATTGACCGATCATCATCATTCCAAAAATAAGCAATTCTGCGATTCTGTGATAAATTTGTTAAATCATAATTGCAAAATACTAAAAAAAAACCACTAAAACTCACTTAAATACATCTTCATATGCTACTCCCTCTTTTTCAATGAGGTAACCACCATACCACATACTTGCAGCGTAAGAAACACAAGGCAGACTCTGAGACAAGCCAAATATAACACCTCGGACTTGAACTACCTTCCAATAATTTCTGCATAAAATAAAAATTATTGTATGTAAATCGCAAATAAAGTGTAAAATTTAGCTTACAGGCGAGACTTTATTAGACCCTCAGCATACATTTCCCGAAATTTATCTTCACGAGATAAAGATGCAACTGTCCGAATATTATTAATCGCCTCACTTGCAATCTTGAGAAATAAAAATCAAATTAATTTCATTTACAATTTCTATTCTACAACATACCTTTCCACATGATTCCTGAGTTTTGATTTCCTTATCATTTTGACCCATCATAAATTTTCCTTGGTAGTACGTTGCTACCAGCACAAGTGGCATAAACACTGCAGTAACTAAGGCTTGTTTCCAAACGAGAACCAATGCAAAAACAAGTGCTATAATAACAGTTGAAAAGGACTGTAAAAGAATGCCAATTCTGGATCCCGTTGCCTAAAAAGTTATCATTTAAACTTGTATCAAGTTGTATCCTGAGGTAATTTTAAGACCACTTACACCTTGTACGTTAGCAGCATCAACTGCAAGTCTTGTACATAAGGCACCTGTGCTATTTTTAGGTAAATCGAACCATCCACATTCCTATATTTAAAACATATGCAAAATTTAATTGCTTATAATACGACCATATTGTCTCAAAAGCATACTTGTTTCAAAATCGAAGAAAAAGTCAGTTTACGTATTCGTGCAGTCAGTTTATCACCAGCAACAGCAAACATATACATCTAATTAGAATAATAAATTAATGCCATAAAAAATTCTGCAGTTTTTAACGTCCTACCTGCAAAAAACATGAAATTCCAGCCCACAATCCAAGTACAACAAATAAAACTGCGTAAAATTCGGACTCTTTTCTGGCTTCCGTTTCAACTGTGATGGAGAGAACCTAGAATTCGATCCTTTAGTTAATATATCAATGTACTATAAAGCACGAACTGACCCCCATTATGTCACCAAACAACAAAGCATAAACCGGAGTTGTGCAACCAAATCCAATTGCTCCAAAGCATCCCAATAAAATGTAAGGCCACTCAGGTGAATTAAGCTTTACAATACGAAGCACTGACGGTTTCAATTTCTCCTCATCCTGTAAATAAAATTACAATTCTGTAACATTCTATAAACGAATTAATAAAGTCTGTACCTCTTCCTCTTCCTCAAGCACTTGCTGATCTAAAGACATACTTCTGCCCATTAAAGATCCGCTTGTAATACTACTCACGGTTGGCCTTCTGTGGTATGACATTTTCCTATCACTCTTTTCATTACCATCAATCACTTCTTCAGCTGCAAATATTAGTTTTAGAATATAAAAAAAACTACGTTTCACAAATCCGTACTTTCATCTTCATCCTGCTCGGCTCCTTGCTAAAAAAAACAAAAGAACTATCAATCATCGACGTTCATTTTTCAAAGAATTAAAGACTTACTTGTTGGGTTTGAACAAGTTCATAATATACTCCTCGAAGATTCATCAAGTCATCATGAGTTCCATGTTCAGCAACTTGTCCATCATTAATAACACATATGACATCAGCATTTCTCACCGTTGTCAAACGATGAGCTACAATTAGTGTTGTTCTTCCTTTTCTAGCCTTAGTTAAAAAATGCAAAAAATCTAAAATTGTAACATCAAGTGTACATAACAAACCATCAGTAAATATTTACTTTATCTAATGCTGCCTGAACAATTCCTTCACTCTCGGTATCTAGAGCCGATGTTGCTTCATCAAGTAATAAAATTCTAGGATTTTTCACTAATGCTCGAGCAATTGCTATCCGTTGTTTTTGTCCACCACTTAACTGAGACCCTCTATCACCAACCAATGTATCATATCGCTGCAAGCATAAAAATGAAAATAAAGTTTTTACTCTAAAAGTTTAACCCACTCACACCTCCCTGTTTGTTTCTACATTAATGAGATATAAAGTTCACCCTAATCTATAATTTGGCAGTATGCCATGTTTATATACAGAATTAATCAATTTGTTTTCACATTTTCTCACTGCAAACAACATTAACATTGATTTTTCAAATCATAATGTCATTTAATTTAATTATTAATAATAATGTTCATCATAAAGATTTCCAAACGTAATGAAAAAAAGGAATAAAAGTTTCAAGCGATGTCTTATACCTTAGGCAATTTCATTATAAAGTCATGAGCGTTGGCAGCCTTTGATGCTTGCTCTATTTGCTCAAGAGTCACGCCTTCACAGCCAAGTCGTATATTCTCTGAAATGGTCAAACCAAATAGAACTGGTTCTTGTCCAACAACTCCAATTCTTTCTCTTAGCCATCTGACATTAAATCTTCTTACATCTTTACCATCAATTTTAACCTACAGAATTAACGAATACAATTTTATAAAACAAATTGAAGTAGTTTTGTGATTCATTACTTACAGAACCCTCATTCACATCATACATTCGTTGCACTAACTGAATTAATGTGCTTTTTCCGCATCCACTTCTTCCAACTAAGGCAACAGTTTGACCACTAGCTATTTTAAAGTCTAAACCAGTTAGAATGTTTACGTTTGATCGACTTGGATAATTGAAATGAACATCTTTAAAGTGGATATCACCGATAAGTAATGGGGGTCTATCCCCTTGAATTGAACTACTGTCGATTACAGGCACCTAAAAATAAGAATAATTAAAGTTTTGTGTTTAATTTATCAATTTTGTTACTTACTCTATGAATAACTTTAAAAACTGTAGCAGCTCCAACACGAGCCACATTAATAGCTTCCATAAATGGACTTCCTTGTCCAATCATCATTGCTCCCATAAGTGCAGAAAAGAAAACCTGAACAGGTCAAAAGCAATAATAAATTAGATGTTTGCTCCATTCTATATTCAGTTAGGTACTAACTTACAATTATAATTGTACTAGCATCGTATTCGTAACTGTGATCACGATGACTGTCAAAAAATAATTTAACTCCGTACCAAAATGCCAAAGAAAAACTGCCGTAAGTAATAAGCCATGTTACTCCTGTGCCCAATCCAGTAACTAAACCTCTTTTAATAGCAGCTTTTTGGGCAAAAATTAAATTTTTTTCAAATCTAATTGAGATAAAATAAAAAGCAATTAAAATCCAGACTCAAAAGTGAGACATCACAAGCAAATTTAAGTAGTAATAAACTAGACTTCAAAAGACATTTTAAGTACCGTAATTATAATATCTGTAATGAACATTTATTTCAACTGACATTCAATGTATAATCAATGTGAATAAATTAATTTATGTGACCGTAATGCACGTTTGCAAATCACCGAAAACATGCGCAGTCACTGTGATTAAACTAATTTGGGATTAAATTAGATTAATCTTGTGGGTTGCCAATTTTCAATTAGAGATAACAATTTACAATTAATGGTGTAAATTTGGAAATCGCAACATTCATGCTCCAGCTTGCGCAAACTCTGTAATTCTGTCGTTAAAGGAAATTGATATCAAATTTAATAAAAAGCAATCCCACGTTACCAATTAATTCCCTATATCAGAAACCACAACAAAAATTACTTTACAGATTGTTTATTACTTTTCAAGTAATCTTTGGATTTTAATTTTAGCAAATGTGCCGTCAAAAATTTTATATTTTGAAAAATTGAGGTATTAAATTAACAGTTAAAAATCATGCAAATTGTATCTCAAATCAAAACTAATCATTTCAAGTCCGACGTACAATAATATATTGCTACTACATTCCACAAAAATTTCTCACCTTTCTGTTTCTTTTTCTTCCCCATTAAAAGCAAAAACGGTTTTAACTGATTGAAAAACTTCTTCTGCCACTGAACCTGCTTTAGAATAGGCTTTCAGTTCATCATTAGCCATTGTACTTTGTATCTGAAACAAAACGATTTAAATTTGTACACAATTAAATAATCAATACTTTCTTACTTTCATAAAGGCAGCCGTGGCAATAGTTAACAAAGGCATAGCAGATAAGATAACAAGTGTAAGTTTCCAGCCATACACAAAGGCAATTATCATGTCAACAATAAAATTTGTCATAAAAAATATAAACATTCCTAATTTTTCTCCAATACCATCTTGAAGTTTGTTCAGATCCCTATTAAAGTAAAAGAAATAATTATTAAAACGCACAGATTAAAGTTAAAAATTTTATTACGCAATTGATCTGCTTGAAAACTCTCCTATTGGTTGATCGTCATACCAAGAAATCTCTTGGCGTAAAACAGACTTTAAAAATAAAACTCTAATACGAAATATCTGCCGATCCGCAGCAGTATTTAAACAAACGATCATAAAATAACTTGCTATTAATTGTACTACACCTAAGATGCAAGTATATACACCAAAGTTTTGAACTTCTTGTAAAAAGTTCAATTGTAAGCCTGGAGGCAGTTGTACTGTATATCTTTAGGCAAAAACATTCTACATTATTCATATGTATTTTAAAAATGTTAAATTTCATCTTACTGATTGGTTGGCGATGGTGATGGTGTCAGAAGAGATTCAGTTAAATTTTCTTGGGAAACATTAAATGTGGAGTTATTAGCAAACGGTGAGAAATCTCCATTCTCTGAATAACTTTCATTTGAAGCATTCTTTTGTTTTGCAAAAGCTGACTCCATTGCATTATAAACAAATGCATTTGTCACATTACCAAACAATATAACAAGAATAGGCATTCCAAGGGCTGAGATAATTGACATTATACATCCAGCCACTATCAAGAGTTTTTCACCTCCTGTAGCAAATTGAAACTGCAAAACATTAAAATAATTACTTAATCTACTTAATCACACTACTGAATTCATCTCATTGTTTACCAATTTATGGAATGGCACAGGCGGTGGATCATTTTTCTTTTTCCTGAAATTGCAGTACAATGTTAATTATTCATAAAATGAATATAAATCAAACTTGCAACGCACTTGGCTTCATCCTCAGTTTCTTCCTCCTGCTTGTCTTTATCTTCTGTTTCTTTCTCATTACTTATTCCATTCTCATCCTTTGCTGGAATAATCTTTCTGTACAATTTACCTATTCAAAAGTAAAAAATTTAAACAAATAAAACCTGTTTTAAACTATAGTTTTATAATATGTTAATTAAAAAAACTGCTCTCTTGATGACTTCGCATAATCGCGCTTATCAAAAATATCATGCCGAACAATTAACATGATTTAGATAAGGTGTACAGGATATTAAGAAATGTAACGTATCTAGCAAGACCAACTTAAATTTTAATTTAAATACGAATCGTATTACCTAATAAATTAAAACCCCATAATTTTCCTAAAATAAATTAAAATAATATTTACCCTTGAAAGAAACTTGAGAAAATGTTTGTTTCTAATCAATTACCGTAAAACATAATTACATAACCATCACATAAAATACAGGATGTTATGTTCACGCAATAAAATTTCCGTTACACAAATAATTCCACCTACCAAGTGATACTTCCCCATACATTGCTGGCAAATATTGCTTCTCCAATTACAACTGATACGTTTTGATCGAAGACAAAAATCTTATCTTTTATTATACCGTTCACATAACCTGATATTACGCCATAGTGTTGACATAACATGCAATGTAGTATGGGACAAACCTTTATCTTAATAGCTAATGCTAATAAATTCTTATCTTGGAAATATCAAACTTCTAATTACTATTGACCCACAGGTGAAAAATAATTGTTTAAACAAATCATCCATCAAATTCGGGTTCTCGAGAAGAAAATGATCATTTCAAGTGAAAGTTAAACATAATTAAACAACTCATTATACCTCAGAATAAACAATTTACTCACGTTTTTTATCTTCGCTAGTCTTTTTTCCCATTATCACAAAACAAAATCAAACTGAACGCAGTGTAAACTAAGCTTAATGGTCACACCAAACTGATGCGCATCAAGCGCAGTAATATGAGTCTCTTTTAAGATTGGGTTCTGTTTGCATTTGACTGCTCACTCTGAATTCGCACAATGACTTAATAGACATGATTGTTATCAATTTTCATTCTTTTAATTGACATGAATGAACTTTAGCTAAATTCAAGCGACACTATTACGTCCCTATAATATAAAGAATCACTAAAACATTTCTTTTATTCACATATTAAGGGCTAGGACCGGAGCCAAATTGCTTTAAATGTGATTAGTTTAATAAGAACAGAGATGATGTAATTTGTGGAGGCGAACTTTCAAATCAAATAAATTATAAAATATTGAATTTTATTTCAAAACGTTAAAAATGTTTAAATGGTGTAGATAAAAAAGAAAAACATAAAATTCCATGGTAACATACCTGTACAACTCATTGTTAGATGAGGTTACATAATTTTGAAAGCTGCATATGAATAAATTAGAAAAAGTGCTTCAATTATTTTAATACCTATATTATTACTTGACGTAAAACTCTAATTAATTACAACCTTAACACTAAAATATATTAATGACTAATGCAACTTTGTAAACGTTAATGCATTTCCAATAAATAGTTTTCTGTCTGTTTTATTATTTATTATTATTATGTCGGAAGTTATTAAAAATGAACCATTGAAATCCTTAAAGTTATTAGTTGTTTAAATAGAAGACCTTGACTTTGACACACTTCTGCTAGTCGTTTCCAAGACAACCGAATTGGAGGGACCATACGAAATGTGATGCAGTGCAGTGAAACAGACATTTTTAATAATATGGTGTTCTTTATAATTCTTGTTTACAACTTTTCAACAAAATTATAAACCATTCAATTTTAATTTTAAGAAAAAAAAATATTTTTTTAATATTTATTCTACTATTTTCTTTTTCAATAAAATCAATACACTTTCTCTAATTAAAACTACTTACGTCAGAAAAAGGAATCCCTTGACAAAATAAACTGATACACGTCACGTGACTAAAATTGGCTTCACACACGAACATCGACTTTTACTAGGGCGCCAAATGCAGGCTAAGTTAGGACCTTGTGTTTGCGCTTGTGTCGGTTGCTTAGCAATACGTAACATCCCTCACCCAACCAATCCTAAGAGAAGGCTTCACTGAGGCCAGTCGTAAAGTGATGTCACTATCATTACAGCAGATTTTGTTACTCAAGTACGTAATCGAAGCATAATATATACAATATATACAATTATTTGAATAGGATTATACACATGTTTTTATGTTTTTCTTTCTCCTCTCTTTCATTAATTAAATGAACCTTTTTTAATTTATAATTTGAAAGCACAAATAAATCTTCGAGTTTTCAATCAATTTCGCTATCGATTTCCGGCGATTCGCCATGGAAACGTAATAAGACAATTTCTAAATTAAAACTAAAGAAATCTAAAGCAATTAATGTGATCCCATGATTCTGAGAGAAAATAAATATTTGATTTCTTACCTTGGCTTGTTTTACTATTTGCGGCACTTGACATGCTATTTAGTTTTAGATTGAAGAGCTACGGTAATTTTAATGTTTTTGTTTTGTGTTCTTCTAGTCAAGTCTGGACAGTTCACTAAGTAATAGATCATACTAATTCGCCAGTTTCGTCATATCCTTGTTCTCTTTCATTTTCCTCGTGTATCATCCGGTGACTGAAACTTTAGAGCAAATATGTATTTCCATTTGCATACGTAATTCGCGTCATTTCATGAGTTCCAGGTACTGGGATTTGACCTGATCGTCAATTTGAGTAGTCTGTTTTGAGGCTAAAATAAAAATAGCCCCTGCAAACACTGACCTAGTTCACATTTCTGCTGCTAGTTTCCGTTATGCAGATAATTTCATTCATGAAATTTAAAAATGCATGACTAGATGCAATATTTTGTTATATTTCATGCACTAACTAGTACAATTGCCTAGACAAACGTTAATCTCAGACCGACAATTATTTCTGACCTTGCTTCTGACGCGATTTGAATCTGACTTCGTCAGGTTAAAAGTGAGTATCTGGTTTCGCTAAAAAGATAGTAAATTACTGTAATTATTAATCACAATTATTTATTTCTGACAATTTGTTTTCTTTTTTTTACACATTTAGGAATACGAAGGAATTATATTTCAAGTTTAATGCATGGTGAGATTAAGTTGATAAATGTAAAGTAATAAATATTTACATCCGTAAGTATACGTATAATATCCCTTACGTCAGTAGTTACTTTGGTTAAGTGACGACTGACAAACATTTTTAGGATTAGACATCTGGCGATAAAAGCAAAAGTAGAACTAAGCGGGAGATTTGAATAAATTGTTATGGTGTAAATTATGGTGACGTTTGATTACTGTCATTAAATATTTTGAAATAGCTTGACCAATTTTTATTAGTTGTTTAAATTTTAAGGGTATAAATTAGTTGTACACTAAAACCATTAAAATGTTAAAAGATGAAAAAATGTGGCAGATGAGAAGGAAATATAACAGCAGATGGACAAAAGATTTTTTATGATTGTCGTCATAGCACTGAATGTGATGCGAAAAAGTATATCTTGCTGCTGCCAAGTTCAGATAAAAGTGAGGTGTACTATACAACTC
>JAQFZN010000787.1:0-22958 GCA_034687075.1 Geophilus carpophagus | reverse complement strand
CATGTGTTCCACTGCGATCTATTAGTACTGCCATCTAGTGTATTAAACTACAACTAAAGCAAAATGTGTAATTTTCTTAAAAATACATTTCTAGCATCATTTTTAAAGTTTTTCGTTCTTAATTTTTGTACAAAGTAACAATTTAAAAGAAATTAAAATGGATAAAGAAATTTGAAATGCATGGAAAATTGTAAATAAAATTTGAGTTTTTGTCATTAGGTGGAGGTACTGGTTTAATAGAGTAGTGGTGATAGATTTTCTTCAATAAAGTTTTCGAAATATCCGCCACAGGTTATCTGATGCAGTAGAAAAATATGATTGCGCGGCCCTAGCAGTTTACAACACATGTTGCAATTTCATGTTGAATTTTGGAACGGCATTGGTTTAGCAGTAATTACGATAGTGCATGACAACGTTTTTTAAACTTTATTCACATCATAACAGTAAGTATTTAAATGAAATTTATTAAAAGATGTAAATTAACAATTTTGTTTATTTTTAGATGAATTGTGTAAGAGTAGAAAGATTTTCTCAACTTCAAAGAAACCCAAAAAATATACGAAATTTATGCATTATGGCCCACGTTGATCATGGTATGTGATGTAATGTAAGTTTTAATTGAATTGAATTTCCATCATTTGGTTTTTAGGTAAAACGACATTAGCCGACGCGTTGATTGCGTCGAATGGCATAATATCGCAAAAATTGGCTGGAAAAGTATGTGATTAAAAAGATTTGTTAATGGAAATTTTAAAATTGTAAGATTGTATCATTTAGTTACGTTATATGGACAGTAGAGAAGACGAACAAAAAAGAGGAATCACGATGAAATCTAGTGCAATTGCTTTGTATCATCGCAGAGGTTGTTATTCTCATTTAATTAAATAATTTTTCAAAATTTTGTAAAGCTTATTATTTGAATTTTAGATAATGAAGATTATTTAATTAATTTAATTGATTCACCGGGTCATGTTGATTTTACGAATGAAGTTTCAACAGCTGTTCGATTATGTGATGGCGCAATTATATTAGTTGATGTCGTTGAAGGTGTTTGTGCGCAAACTAAAGTTTGTTTGAAACAAGCTTGGATCGAAGGATTGAAACCTGTTTTAATACTTAATAAGATTGATAGACTAATTGTGGAACAAAAATTAACTCCATTAGATGCTTACGTTTATTTGCAACAACTATTAGAACAGGTGAGTTTTTATTTATCGTTGAAAGAAATTGTGATGTAAAATTGCTAGTGATTGTAGGTGAATGCAGTTGTAGGTGAATTGTTCACTACTGAATTCTTAGGAAAAATATCTCAGGAATATTGTTGTTCGAAAAGTGAACGAGAAGAGATAAAAGATGATCAGGTTTATGATTGGAGTTCCGGATTGGAAGAAACGGACGATTCTCATGTTTATTTTTCACCAGATCAAGGAAATGTGACATTTGCTAGTGCTTTAGATGGTTGGGGATTCGGGTGAGTTATTTTACTATGCACAAATTTGAGTATTTGCTTATTAAACTATTATTATTATTATTATTATTGTTATTATGACAGAATTTCACATTTTGCTAAAATGTATGCGCAAAAATTAGGAATAAAAGAAAATGTTTTGCTCAAAACTCTTTGGGGTGACTATTACTTAAACAGTAAAACCAAGCGAATAGTCAAAGGAGCTCAGGTAAGATTGATAATAAATAATAAATAACAAGTGACTGAAAATTAATTTATTTATCAAGGCAAAAGCCAAGAAACCTCTATTTGTTCAGTTTATTCTGGAAAATGTATGGTCAGTTTATGAAGCTGTAGTGGAACGGAGGTTTGTTTTTGAATATATTGTATAGACAAATGAAACGAGATATTAAAAATGTTTTTTTTTGTTAGGGATATGCAAATGGTTGAAAAGATAATCTCTTCTCTTAAATTAGAAATCAAACCACGCGATTTGAAATGTTCCGATTCACGAATGTTGTTGCAGTTGATTTGTAATCAATGGTTACCGTTGTCTAAGTCTACTTTAGGTAATAAACAACTAATAGACGCTTTTTATTTTTTTTTATTTTAATGATGATAAAAATATTTTCAGATATGGCGTGTGAAAGACTTCCAAGCCCGTTCGAAATTTCGGAGGAAAGATGCGAAAAATTGATGAGTGGGAATATGCGGAGGTTTGATTCTTTACCGAAGGAAACTCAACAGTTAAAGCAACGTAGATTTTATTTTTACGACTTTATTTTGAAAATTACTAGTTGATTATGATATGTATCTTTTAATTTAGATTTTAAATCTTGTTTAAGTTCTGACGATGTTCCTGTGATAGTATTTATTTCAAAAATGTTTTCTATTGAGAAGAAAGATTTACCCAAGTTTAAACAGAGGTGGTTAAATTAAAAATTGATTAAATAAATTGAATATCAATTTTAAAATGTTCTTTTTAGACCGTTAACAATAGAAGAAATAATGGAACGTCGAGAAAAGTCGAGGCAAAGAAAACTAGCACTATTACAAGTTCAAGGTGAGTTTATTAAATTGAGGTTATTTATTAAATTGAGAATTGTTTTATTCGATTACAGACACGGATAAAGATAAAGGTGATGTTGCCGAGTTGAAGGATGAGGTTATTGGAAAAGAAGAAGAAGAAGAAGAAGAAGAAAGAGACGATTTACCCGTTTTTGTCGCTTTTGCTCGCGTTTTTAGTGGTTGTTTACGCCGAGGACAACGGGTTTTTGTGTTAGGACCGAAACACAATCCTGCAACTGCTTTGGAAAATGTAAAATAATAATAAGGATACGTATAATTATTATTTGTGTTTAATTTTTAAATGCTGTCATCTTATTTTCAGCTTTCTAAAGGCACGTGCATTAACGAATCGTTAACTTTAAAAGATTTGCGATCTGATCAACACATCACTAGTTTTGAGGTTTCTGACCTTTATTTGTTAATGGGAAGGCAACTGGAAATGCTTGACCAAGCACCAGCGGGCAATATTGTAGGTAATGGGCTGCATCTTTTAATGTCATCAATTTTTTTAAAATCAAAAATAACTCGTTTTATTTTATTTTTTTGCAGGAATTGGTCAATTGGAGGAACACGTACTAAAAAGCGCAACACTTTCGACCACTTTAGCTTGTCCATCGTTCACCGATCTTCATGTACAATCGCCTCCAATAGTGAGGGTTGCTTTAGAACCAGCTCATACTGGTAGATAATGAATTTAGTTGAGAATTTAGGGAAAATGTTTTAAATTATTGTTCCTTTTAGTGGATATGGCTGCGTTAATTAAAGGTCTTAAACTTTTAAATCAAGCCGATGCAGCTGTTCGGGTTCAGATACAAGAGACAGGTGAGCACGTGATTATAACTACGGGAGAAATGCATTTGCAAAGATGTTTAGACGATTTGAGACAAAAGTAAGAATCGAGCGAACAATTAAACCGACTAAAATAGAATTTCTAAAGTAAAATATTTTTCCGTCAGTTTTGCAAAAGTTGAAATTTTTGCTTCTCAACCCATTGTTCCGTTTCGTGAAACCATAATCGTTCCGCCTAAACTGGATATGGTGAACGAAGCAATCGAAGATAAAACCCGAGCTAATAAAGTATTTGAAAATTTATTTTAAATTTAATTTAAATTGAGAAAAAAATCGAAAACAAAACTATTTTTTATTCAGTCGAATAGAGACAGCGATCAAGATGGAGTTGTATCGGTACAGACAGCTAATAAATCGTGTACGTTGAAATTACGTGCCGTTTCTTTACCGAATCGAGTTACCGAGCTGCTGGAGGACAATGTGCGAGTTTTACAAATTTTAGATGGAGCTTCGACGAGCGGAAGCAGCGAAAAAGTTACAAGTCCAGAAATAATGGAAGCTGTTAATTTATTTCGTATTAATTTACAAAATGCTTTTAACGAAGCTGGTAGCGAATGGGAAAATGCTACGCGAGAAATTTGGACATTTGGACCTCGCAGACAAGGACCCAATATTCTTTTTACTCGCGTATCGGATGGGGATAGATTTTGCTTTTGGAATTTGACCGGTCGACAACTTGTCGACGATTCATTTGTATCGAAGTGGGAAAGCAGTTTGATAGGTGGATTTCAATTGGCTACTTTATCCGGACCTTTGTGCGAAGAACCGATGCGAGGTGTCGGTATCGTGTTGGAAAAATGCGAGTATAAAGAAGAAATGGGCAACGAAACGAACGGTTCACTCGTCGGCGGGACCGAATCGAGCGATCCGTACGGCCCGTTTTCCGGGCAAATGATGTCGGCCATGAAAGAAGGTTGTCGTCGTGCATTTCAAGCACAGCCGCAACGATTAATGATCGCAATGTATACTTGTAATATACTCGTGACGACGGACATGTTAGGTGAGTAAAAATGTTTGATTGAAAATAATTTAAATTTACATATGAAAAGTGCATAAATAAGTAGGTATACAATTATAAACGAGTTGCCAAAAATTGCCTGATTTTATCTATCGGTAAAGGTGTCCTTGAAACTGTTTAAAAAGAAAAGAAAGTTTATTACAAATTTGAATTAATTAATTTATTTCAAATGTTTGTTACTTGATGTATGTCGAGTTTTTCTGTTTTTTCCGTTTTGTCTACAAATCATTCCGAATACACGTATTCCGGGTATTTTTGCGTACGGAGGGTTTTCGTGCGCTATTGGACCTTCGAGTAGCCCGTTTCTTGTACATCTACAGGTGACTAAGTAATGACTTTTACCCGTACGAACATTTTGTAATGCTAATATGGCCCAATCGTGGGGTCCTTTACATTCTCTAACGGTACTGATGGGTTCGCATGTTTTAACCAGTGTTAAAGCCTGAATTTTAAATTAATTAATTAATTAATTAATTAAATAGTTGAATATTCAATTAGACTCTTCACCTTTCCGCTCTTGTCGGTTCCAATTTGAATGGTGTGTAGGTCGTCATTTCTGAATGAAATGGAACACGAATTGACATATTTGTCAGGACATGCGCATAGTGAGTTGATTCGGTTAAGTCGTGTGTAGACGGCATTACATACTTGTTGCGTTGCACATTCTGGTAAAACGTACTTGGCAAAAGGATAATTGTAATATGAAGTCGCATTCACCTAGAATGAGGTTTGAAATGAATGCTTTTCATCATACACGGGTCAAATGAAATTGGGTAGGAATGCAAAACCAATTGTGTACTTTTAATGATGATCAACTTTTTTTTTAATGTAATGGTTGGTCGAACTAATGGTGGCATAAACTTGACATTCAATGAATAGGACAACGACTTTTTATTCTGTTTCATCTATTTATTTATTTATTAAGGAAATTGATTGTTTTTCTATGAATGGAATTTTGCAAAGAAAAGATGCAAAGTTTTATTTTTTTCTCAGGCATCGTATATAATTGAGAAATTTGAATAATAATAATAGCAAAAAATGAAGAATATTTTTAGTTTTCTTTTGTGTTAAAGAGATTAAAATTCGACTGGGTCACATCACGAAAAAGCAAATGTGTGTAATTAAAAGCCTTTTGCGAGATGGACAGTTCTCACGCAAACGTGAACTTAACATTTTTCTTTTTTTTTACCTTTTGACCACAAAAGAATAAATAAATAAATAAATAAATAAATAAATAAATGGACGAATGAATGAATGAAACCGGAAATTGATTTTTATAAGAAATAAAATAGAAGTTTGTAAATAAATAATAATAATTTATCGTTACCTGTTTTGGTTGTAAAGTGTGGTTACTCAGATGTGCAGCAATTGCGGTTAAAGTGATGAGGATAAAGAGTAATAATAATTGAATGTTCATGTTTTAAATTGTTTTAAATTATTTTAAATGGAACTAAAGTGGACGAGACGGATTAAGAATAAATGGAGACGGTGAAGCTGCAAATCATGGCATCCGCACTCGATGTTATGATGTGTGTTGCGTTGGTGGTTAGTGATGAGAAGGAGCACCGTATCAAATGCCAAACATCTCTGTTTAATTCGACCAATGAAATTTGAGAGAGAGAGAGAGAGATCGACCCCGAGTTGACCGTGACCTCGGCGCTGCGTTATGTGTTGTTGCAGTTCCACTCGGTCGAGTCGTAGATTTCGATGACGAGTCGCAATCCATGTAAACGTGTTTTCCCAGATTGTTCACCTCATTCGTATTGGTTGGACACGGGTCCCAATGTCGTCGGCGAGGGTGTCTGTACGAGTCGACTTCCGCTCTCGACCAATTTACAACACTGAATTCTGTCAAGTGTGAAGCGTTGAATAATTTTCGCCAATTTTCATTTCTTTTTCTTGCATCAGTAGTCCCTTGTGTTGAGCTCATTAATTTTTCTTTTTTTTTTTTTTGTACAATTTTATCTCGATCAGGAAGTTCGAATTTTTAGCATCTTGTTATCGAGGTAATCTCTCGAGATTCGTTGACCTGGCCCGTGTACAATATAAAATAATATAGAAAATTGTTGATGTTTAGTTTGTTTTTTTATTCGTTACCTTTCACCTTTTCAAATCCGTTAAATTGAGCGCTGAGAAGATTCGTGAGAAAGTCTTTTCTTCTTTACACTTTGAGATGGATTAGATTTTTTTAAATAAAGAAAAAAAGAAAATGTTATTTAAGTTTTATTACAGTGCATTCGACAATATATGGCGACTACGTTACGGCCGATGGACACGATCGCAATTGAAATTAGATTTCTCATTTTATCACTAGAGCGACGTTCGAGTCATTGGTAATAAAAATAAACAAGTTTTTGTTGAATATTTATTAGTTGAATTATTTTATTCATTGAAAAAGAAAATTACAAAAAATTTAATTGAATTGGATGTTTATTTTTTTCGAAATGATTCGTATACTCGATGTGTAAATTGAAAATTGGCACTGTCGAATTATTATCGTGTTGAGTTTGTATTTTTTTTTATATCTATATACAAAATATGAAATGTTTTTGATTGATTTCACATACAGTAAGCGCTGTAGGTCCTGACTGATTCAAAATCGTACACTTTATTAGGGATAACACCCGCTTCGAGATGATGATTTGGACATTGATGACCGCGTGGACATTGACAAAGAGTATTCGAGTTGACATCTTCCAAATGATGAGCTAATTTCTTACTAGTGAATAATCTACAAGGTTCTTTACGTTGGCAACGGATTCTCTATATTATATATTTAAAAAAGAAATAATTAAATTGGATTTGAATAATTAATGACATTTTTATTACACTTTGAGGTGAGCAAGCGAACGAGTATTGGAATCCGGTTCCTTGAAGACTTTGATAAGCTTGTCGTTTGATGATGTAGGCAACGCTATTTTTTGGACATGTGCAATGTAATATTTGTTGCGTTACATTGTCGGCGTATTTAATTACGGTCCAGGTAATGTCGCGGAAATATCTGCATTTGGATAATCGATCTACCGATTCACACGACTAAAAAGAAAACTGAATTTTTTTAAATTATTTATTTGGAATTTACATGTATTTACTTTAAATTGACGTGTCTTGTCGGATACTGTATGTCCATCTGCAGAATCTGTCGTTGAAGGACATTGGATCCCATTTGCACATCGACATAGACGCAAACTCCACGCGTTGTTATATGTATCGACTCTGCTACAAACGGATAAGGGTGAACAGATTGGTAAATCGTCTTCTGAATTCTACAACGAAAAATAATGCAGAGTGTAAAAGAATTGTAAGGAAAGGGGCAAATGGACGTCCCACGGACACCTGTCAGCGTCCCACCTTCCGTGACCACGCTCCAGCAGAGAGAATGATGGGGTCGGGGGTGATCATCTCTCGGTGGGGTTGATGTCAAATGGTGCCATTGACGAGCTGACATTTTATTCTTTTTTTTTTTTTTTTTTTTTTTTGGTGATGAATGATGGATTGGCACGTGGGTTAGTGGAGTCGTGCTGGACCTGTTGATTAATGCTCGCCCTTGGCCTTAGTCGAGTGATGAATTGTCATTTATCTACATATACTAGATTTGAAAATGGAATTTAGCTGAGGTTTGAACCCCGGGACAATTGAAATGAACAATTTCCTGTATTCAATTTGTTAAGGCAATTTGATGACAGTTGAAAAATATTTTAAATTTTTTTTTCCAATTTTTCTTTAAATGCAGTGAAATACGAATTGTTTTTCTTACCCCATTCTGGTAGAGAATTCGTGCAGTGTCGATTGTTTTGTTGTTGGTTTGTACACAAATAATATAATTGAAGAAGAAAAAGAGGAGAATGATGGTGATGTCCATTTGGCAGAGTGGCGCAATGATGATTAGACGCTGGTCGAGCGTAGTAGTATTTATAGTGATTCGCTTATGAATGGGACCTGTAGGAAAGCAACGAGAACACGCGAGAAGGAGAGAGAGACAGAGAGAGAGAGAGCCCTTTTATGCCCTGTGGCCATTTCCTGGATATGAGAGAAAGACTCTCTTCCCCCGTGTTTTTTGCCGAAACAAGTGTCTAATGAAATGAATTTATTTTTTTAAATGTTTTAATTTGTAGTCTTGGAAATGTTAGTGATTGGGAGGAGCCTGCAATTGAATTTGGGGCGTTGCGATAGTTATGTGTGTCACAGCCTTCTAGGAGAAATGAATGAAGGGTGTGCCACAACTATCACTATCATGTTGATGATGATGATGATGATGATGATGAACCTTGAAATATTTCGAAATCTGGCATCCGTAAAAATAAAAAGAAAACATGTGTTGTCACGATGATTTTTTTCTCGTTGTTGATGATGGGTGTGGTGAGGGATGGGTGGGACAAGGACCTTGAATATAGTGTTTACCTTGTGCCTATTGGATATGTACATTAACCCCTACACTCGGGTTTATTGGAGGTGAGGGAAGAAGGGGATGATGATGATGATGATGATGATGATGATGATGATGGGCTGTTGGCTCGGGGGAATGAATTATGTTGTGTGCGGTTAGTCCGGACAAGTGTGGATGCCACCTGACGTGATGTTCATGATTTAATGATGACCACGCGCCAGCGCACCCCATGCACCGACCCAGCTGGCCAAATTTGGAGTCTGGTCGACCCCGGCAACTGTCCTCTACGACCCCTGCGCGCGTGACTTTGATTCGAATGCAACTTGGGTTTGGCAATTTGGACATTTTTATATTCAACCTTTTGTTTATTTATATTTTTTTAAAATCTTTTTCAGGTAAAATGTACGCTGTTTTAGGAAAACGCAACGGACAAATTTTATCGAGCGATCTACTCGAAGGTTCTCAAATGTTTAACATCACCGCGACGTTGCCTGTTGTTGACAGTTTTGATTTTGCTAATGAAATTCGTAAACAGACGAGCGGACACGCGATGCCTCAACTCATCTTTACTCATTGGGAGGTAAAAATAAGTAAATTTGTGCGAGAAATTTGGAAATTCCGGCGCGTCTTCACCTCGTTTTACAACTGCCAACATGCGTTGGCGGATGTTAATCATGTGCACCTGCATCAGCTTTCATTCACGTGGACTTTTCATTCATGGCTTTGCAGTTTGATGCTAGAATACTTAATGAGCGAGAAAAAAAACTCAACGGCGTGAAGTGAATTTTAATTCGACCAACCCTGTTTCGATAACCAAAATGGGACAAATCAAACTTTAATCTCTTAATATTTTATTTATTTGTTTATTTATTTATTTTATATTAGTTAGTTAAATAATTTGTGTTTTTCTTTTTTCTTTTTCTTTTTCTCTATTAAGGTTCTTGATATCGATCCATTTTGGGTTCCGTGCACCGAGGAAGAGTACGCGCATTTTGGTGAAAAGGCTGATTCGGAAAATAGAGCTAGAAAATATATGAATGGTGTAAGGAGGAGGAAAGGATTAATGGTGGATGAAAAAATAGTGGAACATGCTGAAAAACAAAGGACTTTAACTAAAAATAAGTGAAATGAATAATTGACGCTAGATGGCGTCTTGTGTCAAGGCGCACATTTGAAATTTGTTAAAAGCTTAAAATATTTGAAGTGGTCAAGTTTATTCAAATGTTGGATAATTTAATTACAGATGAAACGTTTAATGTGTTTTGATGATGTAATGTTTGATTTAATTTTATTATCTGTTGAATGATACATGGAATCGATGATGAAACAAATAAAAAGTAATGATAAGAGTTTATCTTATCACCTATTTAGGTATAAAATTGAATTTCTTTATTAAATTTAATTACTTGAAAAATTAAGGTAAGCGTTCAGTGAACCGTTATCTCAGTAAGTCGTATAATATTTGTGATTGCTTAACTCGATATGCATTTGTTTTTAGCCGAATCAAATACGATGACTAGGTTAATCGCTGTGGTTCTAGTGTTTCTTTTGTACATTGTCTGTACTCAGAGTGCCGGTTAGAATTTTAATACGATTAATTGTACATGTATAATAGATAAATAATTTTATTTTAATCTTAGATAAAAAGGTGGTTTGTTACTTCGGCGGTTGGGCCGTTTACAGACCAGGAGCGGGCAAATTTTCGGTAGAAGACATCGATCCTTTTATCTGTACTCATTTGATTTATGGTTTTGCCGGTTTGACAGAAAATACAAACACTCTTCGAATTCTTGACGAATGGAACGAATTACCCGAAAACTGGGGAAGAAGTGAGCTAGTTTAATCATTTTTACACTTATTCTGACATTTTGATTTAACTCGAATGTTACAGATGCTTTTGGTCGTTTTATCAAACTCAAGGAACGGAATCCTAAACTGAAAACGATTTTAGCGGTTGGTGGTTGGAACGAAGGATCTAAGAAGTATTCGTATATGGCCGAATCGAGAGAGAAAAGGAAAATTTTTATCGATTCGGTGGTTGCATTTCTTCTAAAATTAGGATTCGATGGACTCGATATGGATTGGGAATATCCAGTTTTACGCGAAGGAAGACCCATCGATAAAGAAAACTTTGTTTTACTACTCAAAGTAAGAAAATTAACATTTGTAACATTAAATTGTTAAAAATAAAATAAATTTGTTTATCGATAATAGGAACTAAAAGAAGCGTTTACATCGCATAATTTGTTGTTGTCTTCGGCCGTTGGTGCTGGTAAAGAAACTATGGATGCTTCGTATAATATACCCGAAATTTCCAAGTACATGGATTTTATTAATGTCATGACTTACGATTATCACGGAGGATGGGAAAAAGTAACGGGACATAACTCACCATTATACGCTCGACCAGATGATACAATCGAAAATTTAGTACTTAACATGGTATGTATTCTACTACCCTGTTGTATTTTTAAATAATGAAGATTGATAATTTTACAGAATTACTCGATTAATTATTGGATCGATCATGGTGCACCTCGAGAAAAACTCATTTTGGGAATGGGTTTGTATGGAAGAAGTTTTACTTTGGCAAATGAGAATGAAAACGGATTAGAAGCGCCTGCACCGAGTAAAGGAAAAGCTGGTCAATACACTGGAGAAGAAGGAACTCTCGGATATAATGAGGTATGCAGTTTACAAATACTCGATCGTTAGAATAATAAATAATTGTGAGTTGTGTAGATATGTGAAAATGTAGCTAATGGTGAACCGTGGATCGAAAAATGGGTCGACGGTTACGAAGCTCCTTACGCATACAATGGTCGTCAATGGGTTAGTTACGATAATCGCAAGAGTATTCAAATTAAGGTAAACTGATGATTGATGCTTTTGAGGGTAAACAGTTTTTAATTTTTTTCTTTTCTAGGCAAATTATGCGAGAGACATGGGGTTGGGTGGAGGGATGGTATGGAGTATCGAAACCGATGATTTTCGTGGATATTGTCACGGAAGGAAATTTCCATTGATTACTATCATTCACGAAACACTTCGAGGACCTATTTATAGACCCTCTGTATTGCCTACTAGAGGTACTACAAGTCGATTTGGTACTGAAGCAACCCGAAGGCCCGTTACATTCTTCACACCACCGACAGGAGTAATTTCGCAAGATTGTCCTTCCACCGGTTGGTTTCGAAATCCGAATGATTGTACTCTTTATTGGCGATGTTTTAACAAACATGGACAACTCGTTAAACAAGTAAGAATTTTGATTATTAAATAAAACTATTAGTTATGTTATTTATTTTTTTCATAGGAATATCAATGTAGTCCTGGTACCGTTTTTGATACGACTATTCGTTCTTGTAATTGGGTGAATAAAGTACCGGGATGTTAAATTTAATTATTTATAAAATATAATGAAAAATAAATGCATTTTTAAGCAGATTTTTATTTTATTGTTTATCAGACGAACTTGAGTTTACGAGTAGTGTATTAGCGGAGCAAATTCGTGAGGTGAGTTGATAAGTAATGCGCAAGCCCGAGGCTATGACAGGTTGGGGCTCATTAGAAATACGGTGCGCGGGCCCGATGTTGCCGGTCGCTGACTTTGTTAAATCATAACCTCATTTTTCGTCGAATAAGTAACTCGGCTTTGTTCACGTTTCAATTTTCTTGAACTTGAAAACATGACTGAAAAGGTAAGAAAATCGAATTTTTTTACGTAATAACAAATAATAATAAGAGACTACTGATCTATTTTGGTTTTTTAATTAAAATTCTTTCTACTCTGAAATACTATTATTGACGTAAATTTGAAAACATAATAATAATAATAATAATAATAATAATAATAATAAGTTTTGTATAAAAAATTGTAATTTACACCATAGGTCAGTGTCCCTCGCAAACAGTAAAATTCTTTACTTGTCCCGTTCTTGACCTCGACCTTTCGTTCTGCTTCCTCTTCCTCTTTCCTTTGTCGATTTTTGGTTGATTCGAATTTGTTTTATTTCTAGATTTTGATTGTATATGTATTGGTTTTGGTACAACTGATGACGGTTAAAAGCCAACAAGTTGAAAATGGTGATCAAGTGTTGGCTTGGATCGAAGCACCGCCGGGGGAAGAACCACCCAAACTTCAAAAACGCCCTTATTTCGTGTATACGGAAGAAGTGTGCCGGGGGCTATCGGATAATAGTTTAGAGTTTAATTTATGCGGTGATTTGAATCAAGGGACCATTCCTCAAAATCCAATGGGACAAAATCCTCTTAGTCAAAGATATCCATTGTAAGATTGGTTGCGAGTTATAATTAAATGTAGTAATTTATTAATAATTCATTGCAGTGAATTTATTCGCAATAAAACGTTAGATTATTTGCGAACATTTTTACCAATACTTAAACAAGATCCTCGGTTGCCAAGAGTTTCGAAATTAGAAAGATCGTTGATTAATAATCGTCAAAAACGACAAGATTCAAATGAATCGGCTGTTGCAAATGCGAGTGAAGCGAGGGCGATTCCTTGTAGTGATTCATCTAATTTGTAAGATATTTCAATAACATATATTACATTTAATCGAGACAATAATATATATTGGGATTATTATTGCAGTCTTTGTCGAATGTGGGGTATGTTATCTAATTTATCTCCTTCAAAAAACAATAATCTTAACCGAAACGGAGTTGAAACAAATCCAACTGATGCGATCGGAATGTCCACTGCATGTCCTTCAATGGCTAGTTACGTAACGCCGTTATTTGCTCGTAATTATCGCGGCTTGTGGCGGTACATTGTACAAATTCCATTCGAAGGATATCTAATTCAGTCGGTTGAAGTAACCAAGTGCATGTAAGTAGCGAATGACACTACTGTGTTTTACGGTAACGTTCTTTGTTTACATGTTTGTTTTTATTTATTTTAGGAATAAAAAGTGTAGTTTTATGGATGGCGAATGTTTATCATCATCCCGTTGGATGTCACTTTTGGCTGCCGAAATTTTTTACCCGACTTCATCGATGCCGCACGCTGCTCCAATAAACCCGATAACAACTCCATCACCCCATATGGATCTACCGATTCCTCCGGTTTACGATTTCCAAAATTTTCAACAATATCTCATCATGCGCGCAGGTAGCACAGAAAAGATACAAACAATCGATAAAATGGATCGGGTGGAGCCGATTGAACCTTCATTGCCTCAATGTGATGGCATCGATCAAAATGGATGTTTCCAATTGCGCATGTTCTATGATTGGTTTCTGGTTCCTGGTGCGTGTAAATGTTGGCGACGTTCTGCCCGACAAACATTATTGAGAAAATAATTTTTTTTTTTTACTGTTTTTAATTTAAATTATTTCAAAACCAAGTAAATACAATAAATCATTTTTTTTCATGTTTACTGCAATTCATTATGGAATGGAATGGAAATGTTAGGTTAAATTGGTTGAAAGTGACGTCATGATACGAGATAATCGAGAGCTTTATCTCTATCGTAATCATTAAGTTTTAAAGCTCGTTCAATTGCTGATTCTTCAAAACCCAAATCTAGAAATTGTTTAATAAGTCGTAGATAATTTTGAGCCTGGGGAGGAGCGAAAATTTTAATTAAAATAATTAAAAGAAATTAATCAAAATAAAAAACCGTACTTGTTTTTGGTCTTGGTTGTGTAAAAGAAGAGCAGATTCAGCTCGCTCAGCATCAAAACCACTTTCAATCATGGACTGGACGCAGCATAAATGTTCTACAACCTACAATATTATAATAAAAAAAATGTTATTAATCAAGTAGAGTGCTGATAGATTATTTTACCTTTTTATCATCTAGGCCTAATTTAAGAATAGCTCGCGCGGTTCTCGTTCGAGGAAATCCCATATCAGTCATTTGACGTGCTAACATTTTGCCTGCTTCGTCCAATTGGTCGAACGGATCCGGTGTTATTATTTCGGATCCAAAACTCTAAAATCGTACCAAAATAGTGATCAATGAAATGATCAAATATTTAATAATAGGTAAAACTCACTTGTACAGAACCGACACTATTGGGTCGTGGTAGATGTGAAAAACTATCAGCTGGTTGAATTTCAGGATCGAGTTCACTCATTAAATCCGGAGTGCTTCGTGCAGCGCGCAAACCCGATGATACACTTTCTAACGTACTAGTTGCAATAGTGCTAGTGTAACAGTATGCTCCGTTCGTTTGAGGCATTTGACGATAAACGTTATCGGGCAAGTTCCACTGCATCGTATAAGTGGAGTAAGTAGGAAGGCGATCGTAATACGAAGTTGAAGTGTTGCATGTTGGATACTGCTGAAAAGATTGTTGGCACAAGGAGAAAGCACCGTTTCGATTGTCTACACCATTCACTTGAACATTTCGATTCAAATGTCCGTATTGGTTTGTATATTGTTCGTTCGTAACTAAATGTGCTTGTGATATGTCGTTCGTTTTTGTCGGTGCAATACTTTGTAATACACTTTTCAATTCTTCCATGTCGTTGAGTGTTTTTAATTCGACGCTGTCGAATGGACTCGATTCTGCCTCGAAATCTTCTAATTTGATTACATTTTGTGGAGGTTGTTGAGGCGATTCGGAACGAGTCGTTTGATTAGCAGTTTCCGGTGTTAGTATACCGGACTTGTTCGATGTCAAATGAGCGAAACGAGTCGACTCCGACTCTTTTGTCGCCTGAGTTTTACCATCATCCAGCTGAGCACATTCGCTCGAATCTCCCGAAGATGGAACGTTGCCACTGCCTGTCGGAGAACCTTCCGAACTGTCGGAATACTTATCGTTTCCTAACCGAGTAAACTGTTCGATTCGTGAAGCTACTTGTTCGTATTTAGCTCGCTCTTTTTCTTCTTTCATTTTACGTTTTTGTTCTGCAAAATCCACGATTCTTCTTTCCAAACTAAAATCATACTGTAATAATAATTAATAATAATAATAATAAAAATTTATTGAAAAGCTTTTTGATTTAATTCACTCACATCTTCGTTTAAAACGTGCGACGGATTTCTTTGTTGATAGTTCAGAGGTAACGTTATCTAGTATTTTGAATTAAATTTTATGTATCTATAAATTGACGAATAAAAATGTAATAACTTACCTTGATGGGTGGTTTAAATTTTTCACCTATTTTCACGGGAATACCATCGATGTAACCAGTACCTATTAATTAATCAATCAACCTTCATTTGTAATTGTCATTTCATCAACAAATCGGTTTTAATTTTAAACCCAGATTTCGAGTACATACCATGACAATATGTTGTGTCCATTATTTAACAAAATTTGAGTCGATATGAAGAATAATAAAGATAAACTGTCTATCTAAGTTGAATTATATCGAGTATGACTAAGCTGTAATGGTGCAATCACACGGCTTCTGCGCAAAGGAAAAAGAAAATAAATGATTACAGACAGCGTCGAAGCAAATGTAAAAATTAATTACCTTTATTTTATCAAGTTGTTTCACTCTTAAACCTTCTTTTCTATTTCTAAATAAAGAAGAAAAACCAGAAAATTCAAAATTTTCAACAGCATTACAGCTGACACGAGAAGTGATCAGCCATCGTTTGTTTTTACAAAACGACGTCATAAACAAACCGTCACTTCCGTATCCGCTAAAAAATATTCATAGAACGCTGTGTCGTCGTATATAGTTAAATTATCGATTGCTGATAAGTTTCGTTTTCTACCTTTTAAATGTGAGAATGGGGCTGGATAACAACATTCCAGTTAGAAAGTTGAGAAAAGATGTACTGATGAAAGTGTGTTCATCGATCGAGAAATTCGGCTGGGAAAAATTCCAACAACACATCCCGTCTGATTGGTAAATAAAATAAAATTATGTTGAATTTTATATAGAATTAAAAGTGAATTATATTTACAGGTGTTTGAATGAAGATACGTTAAATTATAATAGTTTACAAAAGCTAAAAGTTTCTGTAAATGATTTGGTTGAGGTTTTATATAAATTACAAATAAAAGAAGCCATGAGTGTTTTGGTCTCGTTCAGTAAGTAACATTTGTTTTTTCTTTCGTTATAATTACTTTAATAATTACTTAAATTTTGCATTAGTGGAAGTCTCAATTTGTGAAGATCTTCCAAAAGATGTACGAGTACCGAGTGGAGGAACGTTAAGTTTAGAATGCAAAGCACAAGGAATTCCTGCACCAAATTTTAAATGGTATCGGCGTGTGATTGGCCAAGATGAAATGAGTTTGATCGAAGGACAATCTTGCTCAATTTTGCGCATCGAGAATTTCAAGTGAGTTTTCTCACTTATGGTATAGCACTTAAAACAATTATGTTGGATGTTATTTCAGAAAAACTGACGTCGGATTTTATGCATGTAAAGCGTACAATGTTAACAGCTACGGAAAAAAATTCAAAGCTGAAAGTAGTTGTGTTAGTGTACTGGAATTAACGGATTATTCTAATGGTACAATAATAATAAAATTATTTTTATTAGATTTTTTTTTTAATTTAATTTAAGAGTGAATTTTTTAAAGATGAAAAGAAACCTGTGCCGAAAGAGCCTGTGATTGTTAAGAATCCCGTTGGGCATACTAAAGTAAATATTGGCGCTAGTGTTATTCTAGAAGTTCTTGCCGAAGGAGAAGAACCACTTTTATACGAATGGTTTAAGGAAGGACAACCAATTAAATGTAAAAAGTTTTAAATAAATAATAAGCATTAAATGAATATGATTTGTTTCGATAGGTTCGAATGAAAATAAATTGGAATTTCATTATTTGATGCCCGAATTAGAAGACAGGTCCTGGACATATCAGTGTTTAGTGTCTAATGATTATGGGAAAATAATGTCAGATCCTGCAGTTATACGATTGGCTAAAAAGTCAATTAAGACTATTTATCACGGTAATGTGAAGTAAATTTTGAATTTGAAATAATTTTAATTTAATTCTAATAGCTGAAGATAAAGTGGCGCTTTTAATCGGTAACGGAAGATACAAACATATACATCCGCTGGCGTCTCCAGTTGAAGATGTGACTACTTTAGCTACTCAACTGAGAAGTGAAAATTTCAAAGTGATTGCATTACACGATTTGGATTTGATTGAAATGAAAAATGCGATCAAATATTTTTGCATGCTTCTTGATAAAGGAGTTTACGGTAAAATGAAATACAAATGTTAAATCAGTTATTTACCTAATACAAGATTTTGTTTTCAGGTTTTTTTTACTTCGCTGGTCATGGATTCGAACATAATAATCAAAAGTATATGCAACCCGTTAACGCGTTAGATAATTATAGCATGGATGCATCGTTGTGTGCTGAATTTGTTCACGCAGAAATGGAAAAAAAGAAGCCCAGACTAGCAGCGTTGTTTTTTGATATGTGTCGAACGGAACGTGAACGGTATGAGAACTGAATAATAAATTTGATCGAGCAAGAAAATAAATTAAACTAAGTGTAAATATTTAGAACGAAAAGCGTCGTTGGTGAACAAATGATCGTTTATAAACCGGATCCTCATCCGAACTTCATAATTACATTTGCAACGTAAGTTAAACGTACCTGTAGGTGATGTTTAGTTTTGAATAAAACATTTTTTTAGAATTTTTCAAAAGCGAGCGTATGAAACACAAGGACTAAAAAATGGCGTTTTTGTTTCGCATTTGAAAAACTACATAAATCAGAAACTTTCTATTCAAACCGTTATAGATAAAGTGATAGCAGGTTTGCAGTTTGTTATTATTATTGATATTTATTATTATTATTATTATTGGTATTTATCTAGATGTTAATGCTGATCCAGTCGCTGGAAAATATCAACACCCATCGACTTACAAGGCACTGCCGGAGGACTATAGCCTTACAGATCAAATTTTAATTGAAGATAAGAATGCCGCCAGAATTAGAAATGAAATTTTTAATCGTATAACAAGTTAGATTAAGTTAATGCTGATTATTTTCGTTAATATTTTTAATGTTTGCCATTTTGTTTTGATTCAAGTATGTCCTAATGGAATTTTTGGTCCATTACCTGGATTTTCAAATGTAACACTCGATTTAAGGGTGACCAAGTATAGAGGATGCATTCTTAACGGACTCGATATAATTGTAGAATTGATTTGTTCGGATCCAAATTTGAGATATTTCCCACATATTAGAGTGGAAAATAAGGTAAACTTTTGTCACAAGTTTAGAAGTTAAGTGTACTTAATTTGCGCGTATTTCATATAGACATTTTATACGGAAGAAATGCCAGTTAAACCCAACGAAACCATGTTCGGTTTATCTATTTTTGCGTTGCAGAAATTACGAGTAATTTGAAATTTGTTGAGTAATAATTATATTTCTGTTAAAATATTAATATTATTTTTAAGGAAAATATTCTGGCTACGCTAAGTATTAAAAGTGAACAAATGGATATACTCAAAGAGATAGAACTAGATTTGGGCATGCCATTTATTATGTCAGCTAATCTGTCTGAAAGTGATGAACGATCGAAACCTGTTGAGGAGGACAGCTGGACCGAAACATGATTACATATATTACAATATCTCGATTGTAAATCTTTGATATGGATAATAAGTGTTTAATTGATTTAAACATATGTGAAAGTGGCAGATAATTTTATTTACATAGATAAACTTTAAAAATTTATTTTGTACGTGTATATGTTTTATTTAATTTTATTAAAAACAGTAAAAAAAAATTGTTTGCATTATCTTGATTTAGTTTCCTACTAATAGATGGCGCAAGTTGTTAAAACTTGAATTATTTTGTATTTTCTTGTCGCAACGTCGCAGTTAATGCAGAGAAGCCCCCGTCTGTTTATTATTAGTAAACTTGCGTTAAATATCTACTCAGTCGATTTAGTACATTGTTAAAATGCGAACTTTACTAGCCTTTTTCTTGGCAGTATTTTCAAATTCGGTGTCAGGCACTCTTCATTTCGGGGCTACTCGATTATCGCGCATCTGTGAGCACGAAACAAATTTTTTATCCTCGAAATACCGCAAGGTAATATTTGAAAATATTTTGTAACAGTTTTAAGGAATCGATTATTTCAAATAGTTATTCGCCGAAACGATTCCTCAAATTGTTGAAGATTCATTTTGGCCGGTAAAACCGATCGGTTTAGGACAAGTATCCGGTGTTGCCGTCAACTTACAAGATCAACTGGTTGTATTTCATCGCGGTAATCACGTTTGGGATTACAGGTTTGTTGTTCTTATAAAATGTTATTATTTAACTTTATAATAGTATGAAAATTTTATTTAGCTCTTTCGATTTGAACGATAATTATAAGAAACGTTCAGAAGGCGCAATATCGGTTGATACTCTTCTTACAGTCGACTCGAAAACCGGTCAAATTTTAAACTCGCGAGGAAAAAACCGATTTTATTTACCGCACGGATTAACTGCAGACCACGAAGGAAATTTATGGGTGACTGATGTTGCTCTCCATCAGGTGTTCAAGTTACCTCCAGAATCTGACGAGCCAACTCTGACTTTGGGTATTGCTTTCGAACCAGGCAATGATAATCGCCATTTTTGTAAACCGACCGACGTTGCTGTGGCTACGAGTGGCGAATTTTTTATCAGCGATGGGTCGGTTTTTTTAATAATAAAAAGAAAATTCCATTTTTTATTTTTTAAGTTTATATTTTAATTTTCAGGTATTGCAACAGCCGTGTAATTAAATATTCAGCCGATGGAAAAGTTCAGAGCGAGTGGGGCTACAGCAATGAAGGTAATTAATTGGATCGTGTTTTTATAAATAAATGTGTATAACATAAATTTGTAATTAGGAAGTAAAGATTTTTTAGTGCCGCACAGCTTGGCACTGGCAGAAAAAGAAAACATGATATGTGTTGCTGATAGAGAACACGAAAGAATTCTTTGTTATTCTGCTGGGCTCGATGGGAAAATGGCCGGCGAATTGATTATATGTCCCATTCAGAGTTCGACTATTGGACCCGTATACGCTATCGATATTCGAGGTTAAATCGATTTTCTCGTTTATTGATTTTGCAATTAACTAAAAAAAATGCATATTTTTCTATTGATAGACGATGTGTTGTTTGCGGTGACTGGTTCGACAAAAACTAAACAAGCAAAAGGATTTACTATTCATTTGCAAAATCGTTCTCTCGATCGTCGGCGGGAACATTTAAGCGCATGGGTCATTGTAGGTGAATGGCAACCGGATACGGTAAATTTGCAATTTGTTATTTATTTCTTCGCTAACTTAGTTGTTTAGTTTAATTGTACCGATTGATGTTTTTGGAAAGGGTTTCGGACAACCTCACGACATTGCATTGAGTGCAAATGGAGGCAATTTGTACGTGGGTGAAATTGAACCGAAACGAGTGATTAAATTCGTGACCGAAGAATGATATCAAATATGTACATATATGTAATACTATTGTATTTGTGTAATTTTGTCGACTTTAATCAAATAGAAAAGGGCTGATAATTGAAGTGAAACATGAGTTATTTGTTAGTCCACCTCCTTTGAAGAGGGACAATGACGAGTACACTAACGAACGAGGTTACAGTTCCGATAAAAAAGAGCCAAAATAAGAATCTGTCTACAACTTGAGCGATTTGTCTCCATTCGTTAATGACATTTATATCACGATCTTCTTGCTCCTGCTTGGCCGTCAAATATCGAAGTGTTCGCATCATTTCGTGTTCAAGCGCCGTTAATGGCCCATTTTGCTTGTCACGCATTCGTTTAACTCGTGCGTACGTGTCCTCTACGTTATTAGTCACTGATTCCGTTGACGAATATTCGCGTCCTTCGTTCAACTTAAATAGAAAATGAATTGGATTTTAATGTGTTAAAATTGAAGTAGAAAAAAGATGAAAAATCGAACCTTGAATTCGTTATTATCGCTATAATCGGATGCTAGTTCTGCGGGCGAGTGTACTACGCAGGCGCACATGGCGCATTTGTGTAGTACGAGTCGTTTGAGGTTATGCGATGGTCGGCTTTTGACAGGTCCACGATGATGGAAATTGAGTACCACTACAGTCATGATCACCGATAAAGAAGTTATGGACATGACAGCCGTCAAATAGATTCCTGAGCAACAAATAATTTGATAAGATAATAAATACAAAGAAATAAATTATTTACCGATCAGGGGTATCGATTCGGATGTTTCGGGCATTTTCTCGGCAATTGCGAGCATAAAAACGGAAAATGCGAGCAACACTGTGATGCCCAATGCGATTTTCTCACCGGAATCTGGCGGTAGACAAAATACCAAAAGAGTTAAGACGGACATCATGGCACATGGAAGTACCACGTTGTACAAGTAGAAGAGCGTCTTTCTCCTGACAAAACGATAAAGTTGCATTATTTATTAGTCTGGGATTAATTCGACGTCGTACCTAATTACTACTGTGATGGTGACGTCCGGAAATGGTTCGGGGCAGCACGAATAATAAACGACATTTCGTTCGATACGCGCTTCTAGCAACTCCCATTCTCCGTTAGGCACGTAATTGCTCAAGTCCACCTCGCTCGTTCTGTTGGTTACATCGACCTAATTGTAAAATAAAAAGTAAAAATTAACAAGAAAAAGTTGTTGTTGTTTTCATTTTTACCTGGAATCCATCGTAAGTCCACGAACCCAATTTAAGAGTACAAATTTGATCGTCAAAAGGAAAATAAGTGACATCGACTGGACACGTAGAACGAAATTTAGTTGGCGGAGGCCAAAACACATTTCCGTCGTATCTAAGCATCGCTTTGCTTTGCATGTAACCTCGGGTGTAATCGTCCGCACTATCAATCAAATATATAATTACGTAATTGAAATAAGCAATTTTTTCGAAAATTATTTTTTACCTGTTGTAGAGCACGATATCTGGTAACCAAATTTTTTCGCACGGAATTCGAAAAGTTCGTATGTCGTTGAATGAATATGGTTCCCAAGTTAACAACTCGTCGTACCATTCCTATTGGGATAATAAATATCCATACATGTGATGATGTTTTATTCATTGCACAAAATATCATCTTTAGTGAATGTGAAGAAACAAAATGGTAATTGACGGGAAGCTACTTAAATCAAGTCACGTTCCTCAACACCAAATATGCTTCATTTTGAGCGAAGCCAATCTGACACCATCGAAAATGATATTAAAAGTTTTAACCCAAATTTATTTGAATTTTTTTCAATTTTTTTCAAT
>JAQFZN010000786.1:0-22961 GCA_034687075.1 Geophilus carpophagus | reverse complement strand
TAATTTAAATTTTTTCCAAATTATCATGTTTGCAAAATAATTCACCTGGTAGGTGTTTGGTGGGACACCCTGTATAGAATTTATATTAACAATGGTGGATAAGTTTTATTGTTTTTAACTCATTTTAGTTGAATCAGAATAATAATGAGACAAGTTAAGCCTCACAGTCTGAATTGAATACAATGATCTCTTATTGTATTCCACGTAGTAATCAAGTTGTGAAATGGTAGCAGTGTTTCTATTATAGCTTAAATCTAATTTGTAAATCAATTTAAAACAACCGTACCTTAAGGTCACCTTGGAATAATAATGCACACTGGATCATTCTTCATTAACTACTATAATGTATTAATTTGTGAGTAAAATAGAAGCCCATTAATACATTTGATGCTTGCATTAACGTAAATCAGCATTAAAAAAATTAAAAATAAAGAAATAATAAAGAAATGGAGATAAAAACCTTTATATTTTGAGGTTTCTTCATTGAGCGCACCATTTTAAATTCCCGGATGTTGAATTTTCACGATATCTATTCGTAATGTGTAATTTGTGAGTAAAATAAAAACTGTTTAATACATTTGCTATTTGTATTACCTTAAATCAAGATCAACATTATGAAAACTTGAAATAAAGAAGTAATTTAAAAAAATATGAAAACCTTAACATTTCGCCTTTTCTTGATAGAGCGCGCCATTTTCAATTCCCGGATGTTGACTATTCGCGATTAGTATTCGCAAGGAACAAATTTCATATTAATCGAAATAAATTTTACAAGAACTTATTAAAAATTTAAAAAAATATAATAAAAATAAAAATAAAACCTTTACATTTCGAAATTTCTCCACTGAGCACGACACTTTTAATCCCCGGATGTTGACAATTCGCGGCGAATACATGGGATCCGCGACGAGTAAATTACATATTTTACAAAAGATTAATCAAAATGATTCATGGTTGATTATTTTAATTAACAATAATTAATAATAAAAGTATCCTCAAAGCAATCACAAATGTCAAATCCACATAATTATTTGGATTATAGAAAATAGTAATTTCCATATCCATTTACTAATGAAAAATAAGACCAGTTTATACGTTATTGATTTTTAAATAGTTTTGACTTGGATTTCCGTTGCAGATTCGAGTAAGTTTTTAAATTAATTTCAGCACTGTCCAATTTTGCTCGAGTGTTGAAACGGATTTATTTCATGATGAGTTAACAAAAAAAGAGACAAGAAACATAGTCAGCACTAAGATAAAATTGAAATCTGCTCACTAAATTTAGAAGCAGTCTTGAATTTGAATAACACAAATATTACAAGGCTCAGAAATACGTGCAATTTCAACTCAACTGAAATTAATTTTCTTCAACAGTATAAAAAAAGAATAGGATTTTTCATGTGAATGAGAAGATTAAAAATGTATTATCGTCTAACATGCTATTCAAAGTGTCAATAAAGATTATTTTCAGCTCAAATAAAAGGAAATTTAAATTTTCAATTTCATATTTTTGATTTCAATAAAATAAAAAAATATAGCTCAATTTTTTTTAATTTTAAATTTTAAAATTTAAATTTAAATTTAAAGTTTTTGCAAATAACATTGACAAATTTATTACCATCCTGTTCGATTATTCAAAAATTTAAAATTGTAATAAAATAATTTATACAGGTGCATTTAATAGCTAGTAAATGAACTTAATAATCGCGTTTATTGATTACCTTAATAAATACATTCTTCTCAACAGGAAGTGACGTAAAAAACGTCATTATATAAACGATACTTGTGACTGTTTATGAGCCTGCTTTTGTTGTTAATCTTGCTTTAAACTGATGGCAGCCATTTTGGATCTTGTAGGGTTTAAATCAGGGGTGTCCAACCTTTTAGCTTTCTTAGGCCACATTGAGAGAAGACCAACTTCGATAAGTAAAAAGGAATATAATACACCTAATACCTCACTATTCAGCCCCTCTTTATACAGCATTTCGCTATTACAGCCTTTTTTTATTATGGCAATTTTTCAATTTACGGCCCACAACTTTCATTATACGGCCAAAAAAAATGCTGTATATGCAATGATTCATTATACGGCTTTTCATTTTACAGCCAACTTTTCCAGAACGTATCTAGGCTGTAAAGCGAGGTATGAGTGTATCTAGTTAACATATTTATTATTTCATTGTAAACTGAATCATAAAATTAATTTGGCATTGAATTTGAGAAACTAATACATCAATATCTGGTTTCTACAACCAGGCTTTCAATAAAATAAAATAAAAAGTTCTTCTTTTTCTCTTCGAACTCTATTCTTTGACTGCACTGATACTTGTTTTGGGCCACGGGTTGGACACCCCTGGTTTAAATGATAGCACTGATCTGCCACCAATCAATAGCAAACAAGTAAAGACTCTGATTTCAGGTATTATCCTGAAAATTCTAAAATGGGATTATCAGGCTGAATACAACTTGTGGGCCAAAAATTAATGATAACTTTTCAGACCACTCATAGTATATGTGATAATGATTAATTATTAATCATCAGCCAATCATATAATGTGGTTAGATGATGTCTGATTTATAGACATTGAATGCAACTAATTGTAAAACATATTTACGCTAAAATTTACCGTTGAATTAAAGTGAAGAGGCTTACAATATAAACCTTTATAAAGACCCCTTTACCTCGCCCCACTAGAAAAACTTTTCATTAATACATTTTTATTCATGAAATTTTTTTTCAAAAAAAAATAAATTGAAATAAATATCAAAACATGGCCTAAAAAATACCATCAATTCACCCTTTTAATATTAAATAAAAGCAAAAACTGGAATAGCAGTCAAGTTTTGAGTCGTAAATAAATTAACTTAAAATGCCAACAATACAGACTAATTATCATTACATAAAACAGTAGGTTTAAAGCTGCACAATTTATAAATATTTACAATGAAATCTAATCAACAGACTCACTTGAAAAGCCACTCAATAACAAACAAAGTACAAAAAAGTTAATAAATTTTTAACTAAGCTCTAATGAAATCAACTTGACTTTTCTTTATTTTAAGGAGTGATTGCAATTCCGGTATAACTTGCTATTTTTAAATACAGAAGTCATGGATTAGACCATAAAAAATACCGCTATTTCGATATTTAAAAAATAATATCAAAATCTGTGTAAAGCTAAGTACTCATAACCTTCTCTGCTAACAGAAGTTTATGGTCAGAGATTTTTCTGTGTGTATAGACATCACAGAAAAACTTAACAGAATCACCTAGTGGCAGAATACATGCCAGACTGGCACAACAGAAATTTGATAATACTCACAGCCCTGTGTAAAAGAAAGAAAATGGCTAAAAGCAGTGAGATTAAAAATTATGAACAATCACAAACAATAGAAACCAATTATGATTGGTGACCGCTTTCTGTACTACAGAAGTTTCTAATGCCAGGAAACACAGAACGGCTTTCCGCTGTATTGACTTGTTGGAAAGTTAATTTTTCTGTTAGCCAGAGTCTACCTCACAGACATCTCTGACCTGTTCTGAACATCTCTGTTTGCAAACTGGTTTCTAGCTTAAGGCAGTGGTATTCAAACCCTTGGCTTCCGCAAGATGTATCTGGGTTTCCGTAAAAATTTTTAATCTAATTAAATTTTTATAAGAAAACTATACTTAGGATTTCGTAGATAATTTTATCTCGAAAAAGGATTCCGCAAAATGTCAAAGTTTGAAGACTAATGGCTTAAGGTATGAAATCTAGGCATCAGATTTACCATATGCAGCAATTATATTTTTTAATCTAACTCAGTAAAATTTTGAAAATTAAAATACTGATGTTTGTCATGGCGTAAATACAAAAGCACATAAAGTTAGTCTAATTCATTAATATAGTATGTCAGTAGTGCTAGTGAAAAATAATAAAATACAGGTATTGCATTTACTAGTTGTGATAGTTGGCAACAAAAGTGTGAGAAGAAAATCACAGTATATGTAAGTTTGAAACCACAAAATGAAAATCAAAATGGATAATTCAGAAAATATGTGGGCACTTGGATGAGCTATGATTTCTTCAATTTCCACGCATCGGGCTCTGCCACTTTCATTCAAGTGAAAGAAGCGTCTAGAATTTTTATACAACTGGAAAAATGCCAGAATGGTTTTCTTTGCTCTCAGATACAAAGACCATCCATAACTCGATGCTTTATTGCAATGAACATCAAGTGTCGGCTGCCAGGATGCAGAGTCAGACAAAGTGTTCATTCTAGATACACAAATCCAAACATGTATTTACTTCTTTCTGTTTTTGTGTTGTGTATTGTGAAGAGATGAATTTTTCTTGGTTTTGATCTTTGCTAGGTTTCCGCATTCGAATCATCTTCGCCTGCTAGCATTTGTTATGGTATCACATAGCGATGAAATGAGAACAATTCCGTGTGCAATTATTGTGTTCAGAGGGTTTGGTTTTGTTGAAGTTGAGCAAGTTGTAATTAGCTCGAGTTTTGTTTGTAATGGGTATTTTTGGTTTGGGTAATTTCTTGAGTTCAGGAAAATGTATTACTTGAATAGCAGTAATTATAAGAATATTGTTTTTAAAAACTAATAAAAATATAATTTTTTTATGCGAGTTTTAAGATTTCTTGAAATGTGTAAAAATCTTTGTGAAAATTTGAAATATCTGAATGAAAATTTGAAAAATCTGAATGAAAATTTGAAAAATCTGAATGAAAATTTGAAAAATCTGAGTGAAAATTTGAAAAATCTGAGTGAAAATTTGAAAAATCTGAGTGAAAATTTGAAAAATCTGACTGAATATTTGAAAAATCGAAGTGAATATTTGAAAAATTTCTGTAAATCTGACTAAAATCTAGAAAATCACCCAAAATCCAGAAAAATCCTTCTAAATTTTAGAAACTTTCATAAAAACCAGCAAAATCTGTGTAAATTGTAAAAAAAACTTCCAAAAATTTTCTATTAAATTAAAATCAAAATCAAAACCTACCTGAATACCAAATTTCACTAAACTTTAAAAAATCCCCAAAACCAACTGCCAAATTTTCCTATAATAAAAATCAATACCTAAAATTAGAATAAAAACTCCAAATATTATATCCCTTAAATCCAAATACCATTAAAATTTCATCACTTTACAGACTTCATATTCACGTTCCACTTAGAGATGAAAATTTTTGTTCGACTAAATTTATGGAATCCATTACTCATTACCACGTTACCACTTTGATCACACTTTTCACTTGTATAAATTAAAAAAAAATAATTCTAACATTAAGAATCATTATCATTCACAACATTAACCATAAATTATAAAACACAACTTTTATAAAAAAAAAAAAAAAAAAAAAAATCTATCTTTTTAACACAAAAAAAATCATCGCATAAAAAATAAATAATATCTCCTTAAATTGGACTTTTTCCTGGTATTTAAAAAAAAACTGCATACCGATAAACAAATGTGAAATTTCAATTACACTTGCTACATGTAATCACGCTTATGGAAGACGATTCAGCTTTAAAATTTTGATTTATCTTTTCAACCACGCAACCGAGCACATCTTTCTATTTACAAGGACAAAAATGAGAAAAAATAAATAAAAACACATTACAACCTGCGAACTTTAAAAATTCCACACTCAAAATACCTGTTAGACACCTTTAAATTTCTTAAATATAACAGAAAACAATTTTTTTAAATTCTTTTAACATTAAGCAAATAATATAAAATAAAATAAAATATAAATTATTTTTTTTCAATATTTTTTTTCCTAATAATAAGCCGGAACGTATGTATATTTTAATCACATAAAAGACCATTTTTGGGTGAAATATTTATGTTGTTGACAGTTAAGCAACCCGCTAGGTTGTGCGTGTTGTTAACTAACCGCTAAAGCACGATTAGACTAAATAGTTAAGTGTGAATTAATTGTAGGTAAATGTTGGGCTAAGAATTTCACTCATGAGTCCGCCACGAATTTCTGATTGACAAATTGCAGCTGAACGGTGCTGTTTGCTTTGGTCAGCATCGGTCAGCATGTAATGGCTTTTTAAAAGATATTTTCTTACCTCACTTTTAGTCTACACGTTTCTGAAGATCCAGATTGGGAGTCCGGTGAGTGATCAGCTGTCAATTGTCGATTTCAGAGACGAAACTGGCAAAGAACAACCCGTAAAAAGCGAAGCTCACCAGCGCATATGATCAGGCACGGAAGTTGTGGGCGCCATGACAGCGTGCGCGGCCTCTAGCGAAGTGAAGTGGAGTCTGTGAGCGTATTGGAAAATCAGAAAACGGGATGGAGTTTGGTGAAACGAAAACGAGGTGTGGATTGCTTTTTTTATTTTCTAAACGGAATTTATATCGATTTAGTAAACGTGGATAAAAATTGATTCTTTAATTTTAATGAAGCCAATTTAAAGAGTTTTGAAATCAGTTTTTGAAGAGTTAAATTAGGTAGTCAAAGTGTTAAATAAGGATTAATTTAAATTGATAATGAATTTTTTTTTTAAAATGAGATTTCTTAATTTTAAAATTATTAAATATTACAAGTTTTTATTAAAAATTACGTTACTTAGAAATAAAATACTACATAGTCATTTAAAGTTTAAAATTTAATGCTTTTTAAACTTAAATCTACTATTGTATGCAGAAGTGCTGAGCTTAATTCAATATCACAAACATTTCAAACATTCTCTCACAAAACAAATCATAACAAAGCACAACGATATTAAAAAAGTAATATCAATAACAAAAGTATCAGCAAAAAGCTCGCAATAAAATCACAGAAAAGCTCAGCTAAATCCAATGCAATTTTATAATATTGGTTTCGACCAAACAACATCAAAACGGTTGTAAAAGCATACCATATTGACGTCTAAAAACAAATCACAACAAAGCTTTAAAAAATCAACAAAAGAAAACCACAAATGGACATATCTTGGCAGGCAAAATGTTAGTAGTATCCAGAAACATGTTGTTAAATTTTCAACAAAAAGGAATAAAAAAAAGTATGGATTTGGAATGAACGGATGGACAAAAGCTGGGTTTAGTACTCGTAAAAAAAAATAGTAGAAAAGTGAAGAAAGTAATCCATTGGTTGGTGAGAACAAGGAATGCTGATCGGAGCGTTCAAGCGATAAAACAGATTCCGAAGGCCGCCGTCCAACGCCTGTGGTGTCGGGTGATCCTACGCTCTTCCATCGCTTTATTCCCACCTCCTCTCACCCCTTGCACACAACCAAACTGGTAGGTATGGACTTGGGCAGCTGGTTATGGACGGTCGAACCAAATTCGATTTCATGGTCAAGTGGAGCAACGGTGAAGCGTGGTGCAAAGGGAAAACTTTGCTTGGGCGCCATTGATTCTTTGGATGGGACTGATGTTCTTTTCTCTTGTGCAACTTAAGGATTTGTGCCACTATCTTCCACTTATCTGTTTGATGTCAGCTTATCTTTGATAGCAACACAAAGTTTGCTCTGAATCCAACACTTTTAGAGAATAATGTCTTGCTTTGCTTTTTCTTATCGATTGTAAAAGTTAAAAAAAAATATTTTTCTTTACTTTTCCTCTAACTTTTTTCACTTGAAAAGCTTTAGAAACTGATTTTTACTAATGTAGGTAATTTTTTCAGTGTTCATGCAGCGACGAATCGATTTAAATTTGTTTAAATTTACACAATACTTGTGTATTCGAACAACTAGATTTAACAGCCAGTGAAAAAGAAAACAAAGATTTAAAACTAGTATGCTTCACTAGATTTCTCCATCTCAGTCTATACATTTCCTAGCAACATTGATTGCCTTAGAGAAAACGAATAAAGAAAGACAAGAATGCAAAGATTTGTTTTCCAAACGATACCTCAGAGGATGAAGCAAATATAATAACCAATATAAACAAAAGAAAATTTATCTTTTCTAGAAAAGATTTTCAGAAACTCATATTTTTTTATTATAACTTTTTTTATTGCGTTTACTTTTACAAAGGAAAGGTAGAATGTTTCTCTTATGAAGTGTAACGTATCTTACAAGCAGTAAAAAGAAAAAAAAGAAGAAAGAAAAAACAAGAGATTAAAAGCAGTAAAAGTTTGTGAGGAGAAAATGAAAGCTGCTCTGCAAACATTAGAATGCATGCCGTGGAGTTGACCAGCAGGCGGTCATTCTGGAGGTTGTAATAAGATGCTGATTGGTGAAGAGCATCGACTTTGGTCATTTCGTTATCCCCCAGTGCTCTTTAGCCAGTCGGCAGCCCAAATCGAATCTGGAAGTCAGTTCTCATTCAATTTGCGCCCAAGTTGCCTTAAACGTACTTGCAGCAAATGTGTATAAATCCTCTCGAGTTTCGGTGCAAATCCTTTTCATTAGTAAAGTAGATATTGCAAGATAGAATTTGAGCAAAAGAGAAAAGTAGAGATCAGTTAGAAAGCTAAATGATTATTTTTATCCAACAGTTCAAACCTGTAGAGCGAAACATTGGCCATCCATAATTCATCGTGAAGATTCCTCCTCCCCACTTGATGTGCTGCATGCGAGTCGACCTTAGCCACCCGCCACTCCTCAAACACGTGACCTGCGCGAAAACTGACCCCAAACATCCATTCACCCTCACTGAGATAATAAGACAAGCAGTTTCGACCCCCATAATTTGTGCAAATCTTTGATTAAACTGAATTTTACGCTCGCTGAGAATTCGTCGAGGAAACAAATGATTGCGACATGACAAATGACCATCAGGCAGGCCATTAATCACCTTGATTAAGGCAATTATACGCCAACTGGTGCATTATGCAACATGCAAATGTGATTAATAATTTCAAATATTGATGAGAATTCTCCTTCGTTGCATTTCTTTTCGCTCTTTTTTTTTCATGTCGAAGATTAATTGCATTTAATTCATAAATTCGATTTGTTGTGAAAAATGTAACTATTACATTTCTGCAATAGTATTTCGGCTTGAAAATTGTTTTCCAATGTTTAAAGAGAGGCGTTTTCGAGTTTACAACACTAAAGCGTTGCTCTTAGCAACAACAATTGTCCAGTGACTAAGACAAATGAACAACACACATCTCTGTCCAGAGCTAGGACCACACAGTTTACTAATAAATTCACTTGTTTCTTATCTAAGCTTTAACTCAATTCAAGTTACAATGTAAACATTTGTATGTTGACAACAAAATCTCATTCCATATTTACTCATTAAACGATGCAATTTACGATTAAAATTCACTTCAATCTAGCAAATTGTCACCTGAAAATCAATACACCTATAAAACACACGTTTACATATTAAATTTTTCATTTTAATTAAAATTTCCAACAATTATTTATGAATGTTTACATATTATTTACATGATTAAATATACAAGCTTAATTGAAATGTCAAAAAACGATGCGTAAAACCACTGGGATAAAAAATTTGTTTAAACAATAAAAAAAAATATTTTTTTTCCTAGTAGAAGAGAACGTGAAAGCGCCTTAAGAATGGCAAATGTTCTCTGCCGTAAGCGAAACTAATGAGACGGAAGGTCCTAGAAGCAAGTGTCTTTAAAAATCAATTTGCTTCGTCTCACTGGTATTGTATTTGTCCATTGCACAATACGGAAAAGAACAAGACTCAGATAGGAAAAGGTAACTCTCCAAGGATTTTGCGGATTGACTCGATGCCAAAGATGCTCTTGTTGTTATTTCTTGTTACATTCATCCATCTCCAGTTGGAAAATATCCTTTCTTTTCCCTATTTTCTCTCATTCAATATTTGATAAGACTAGTGCCTGTGCTCTTACAAGATTGCAGAATATGTTGAAAGTCAGTTTCGATAAAACTTGACAGACAACACGAGGGGCCAGAAGGAGAAAAGAAGGGCGCTGTCAACAATTTCGCTCTTCCCGCCATAAATCTGAGGTCGTGCGGCTTTGGCGGTTATCTCGAGTAAACATGGAACTTTCGCTAACCCTTTGCTGTCTTGTATATATTCTATTGCGGACGAATAAATTACCGGGCGCCAGAGGGAGATGATAACTTCCCATGAGTGAGCTTTTCTTCGCAGATAACAGAGCCAGCAGCTCTTGTCAACAAGCGGATTGCACTGCAAAGCCGATCTTGCAGATGATACGAGTTGCAAAAGCAACTACTTGCTTGTATAGACAAGACGACTGATGGTCGTTTGCAGCATAAAGCGCTTCTTAACTTTTTTTGACCTTGTATATACACGATAAGAAATAATTGCCTCTAGTCAGGTGTGATAAATGTGTCCGTAAGGAGTAAAGTATACGAGTAATTAAACAAAAAGTATACGCTCGTTAAAGATTTGTTTTAAAAACTATTTGTTTGCTTTTATTACTTTTCTTTGTTTTTAAATTTATTCTGCAGTCTCAATGGAAGATGGTATAGATGGAAGAAAAATGTCTGAATGTTAGATGGGCAACTTCCTTCCGTTAGCAGGGGGCGCATTAGCAGGCAAAATTGTTTCTGTTCCCCACAGAAAAAGACAAAGAAGAGTCTTTATTCTTCAAGTTGACGCGTGTGCACATGCGTCTTGTGGCGCTCTGAGGTGATGTTTATGGCATAATCCTCCATCATTGCCCGGATGTAGAAAGTGGAATAAAAAAAAAGGAAGGAAGAAATAAGAGAAGTAGGTACTTCTATATAGAGAAGAAGAGAGCCAATTTAATTTCCTGCTAAAGAGAGGTTCATGCAAAGGGGAAGTGGGGAAAAGCAAAGAAAGAGGAAGATGACAATTTAAAACTCACCTTAATGACACAGTGTGATAATCATTGAAATCAAATTACCTTACGTTTTTTCTGCTAGGTTAAAGTTAAAGTACACATGCCAAAGTCATTGTGTGTCAAACAGTAATTTGAGAATTTAATTATGACTAAAGTGTGAAAAGAATTGCAAATTCTATTTTATAATTTAAATTAATTTTACATAATATTTAATTAACAGTGAGAATGATAAAATATGACTTGAAATCTATTCGAATTAGAAAATTTTCTGTTTAGTTAAAATTATGAGTTATATTAAAACAAACCAAATTCTAAAATATTACTGACTTAAAAATCACTAAAACATATCTAAAAGTATTTTTCTAAAACATTTAAAACTTATTACAGTTAAAAATCAGTATGTTTTGGGAAATTATCATTACTTTTCTCTTTTTCCTACTTTGAAATAAATTGTCATGTAAAAAAAAGAAAAAAAGTGTTCATAATATCTATAATTAGAAGCCTTTCTGTCCTTTTGTTTTCCTTTTTAGAAGAGGATGTTCCATCATCGTCATTAGACTCCACTGTAATTACCGTTTGGCCAGCAGTAACGACTTCTGACGAGAGGAAGAAAGCATTCTGCGATCAATGTCCTTTCAACCTTGCGACCTCCTGCAGACGACTTGATGCAGCTTGAAGACAGCAAAGAAGCGGATAAAGATGCGGGTGATACTAAAGATGAACACGACTCACGACTTAACTTCTCATCTCCACAGGCGACATCTGGTGGACTTCTCCTAATCAAACTTCAACGACTTGATAAAAAGAATTTTATTGATGTGTCCATCAAAAGAAACACACAACTTATTTTATATTGGATTTGCAATAATAATGTGCATTTCAAACAATAAAATAACAGTAATATAAATTTAATAATATCAATTTTTCTTCACTTTACTTTAATAACATGAAATAAAATGCAATATAACTTATACATTTGGTAGAGCACAACTTTTTCAATAAATTCTTCTACACAATATAAAATAATCTTTATTGAATTTTTTTTTCATTTATTTTGCCTTCATTTAAAATGATTCTTGCAAATATTAATATTGCCACCATTTTTTAAAATTGTGGTCATTTTGTGTAATCTTGGTTTGTACAGAAATGAAGTGAAATATTCCAACTTTATTGATCTTTTTTTTCATTTGCTAATCTGAATATGCAGCGCATTTTTTTTCATCATTTTGAATTACCACCTTTCAAATTTAAATTTTGAATATTCATTTTGAATTAATCATCTCTCCCACGAGTCAAATTTAAGACAGTAAAAAGGTGGAAAAAATGAACATGCATTAAACACGATAAAAGTCAATTATTTTGGGCAAAATAAAAAAAATATATTCAACCAATTGATAAGAAAAGTGACTCAAATTTAGGTAATCAGGTCATCGAGCATTCTCACACGTTTCCGAGATGAGAGAGTATTAAGTGGATTTTCTTCATACTTAAACTAATTGAGAAAAGAGGAACGCTCTAATTACTACGGAAGCTGAGAATGCACATGCTTCAGAAGAAGGGTAGTGGAGTGGGAATAAGTTTAATTCCGCATTAGTGCGCAAAGGAAAGGACTGAATATAAAAAAGATAGAGAGAAAACAGAAAAAAGAAGTTTCAGCATCTTCACTGATTAATAAATCATTAGCATTTGATCATCATCTTGTAATTACTCTGATTGATTAATAAAATTAATCTAAGAATAGAAAAGCTTAAAATTTTTAAAAATTTTATAATATTTGATGAATTTTTATTTTTTTTTAAACAAATATCAAGTTTTAGCTCATAGTATAAATCATTATATTCAACATTAGAAGAATTGAAAACAGAACTAAATTCAAACCGTGTTAAAATTAATTTTCGAAAATATCTAAATCAAAATATTAATGAGAAATAATTTCACTTTAGAAATAATAGCCTAATTTAAATTTCCTCGCTTCCAACTAGTAATTAATCAATAACTAATTTGCATTTTAAGATTGCTTATACACTTATACACTAGAGGTACAAGTACGGAATAGGATAAAACCGCTAGTCATTTTTTGACCGAACATTTTCTATCTAATAAAATTTTAATTAAATTTCTAATCACATCGATTTGCGAGAGTTGCTCGCCGGTTGTTGTACACGCTATATGCTGCGATTGCTAAGATAAAAATCTAGCGAATTCAAGGGTAGCGAGGGCACATATAGAAGTAAAAGAGGAGGAACTTTATCCGTATAGCCGCAAGGATGAAACGGACGAGTCCATTCCGCTCACTCACTCGAACTGATGGCCATGATTGAATTGTACTTAATAGGAATGGCAACCTAATATTTTTCGCTCCCTCCAAGCGTCCAGATAGTGCACGGCCCAAAGGCATGTACTGAAAAAGAGAATGGGCAAGAGAGATGGGGTTAGACTATAGGGAAGATTGTATAGTTAGAAGTTAAAAAAAAAGAAGACAAGATAGCGTGGATGACCACGTGACCAGAACACAAAGTCCGTGTTCAATCAGACGAGCGAATAGACTCTAGCATCGCGTCATCTCACCGCGGGAATCATTGGATGAATGAAATCAGATGATGGAAAAAATGTTCCGAAGGGAAAAAAACGATAGTGTTTGTTGGCAAAGAAACAGAAAAAAAATTAAAAAATTGGATCGGAAAACATGAAGAAGGAAAAAAGTTCTATCAATACGGTTTAAGATTTCCTTGGGTTTTGTTAGCCAATATCATTAAGTTGGGTTTCCTTATTTTTTTATTTCAAGGATAAAAGAGATAAATTTAGTTATTGAAACGTGTTGGAAGGATCCAAATCACTTGATTGGTATAGAGAAAAATCGTCGTTCCATTCAAACGAACGCTGAAGGGTAGGCACCAAGATATTGGGTGCTGTAATTTGATGAAATGAATGATGCCAGCCTTAGGGCTACATTTCAAAGAAGGATAGGGTAAAGAAAGAAAAGAGAGAAAGAGAATAGAGGGAAATGGGCACGAGTTGAGTGAGTTTTCCCAATATTGCAACTCACCTGTGATAAATAAATCCCACAAGAAGATGAGGAGATGTCGTTCTGCCGTCGACACCCAACTTTAATCAATTCTCCGAGCATAAAAATTCGATAAAGCTGTTTTAGAAATGGCGAAAGAGAAGAAACTTTTTCTTCAACAGTTTTCCAGGTATTTGTCAATAATCTTTTTAGTTAATCCGTAAGAATTGAATTTTTAATTTGTGTTATTCATGGGATTTTATTATGTTAATCTGATATTTTTTTATTATTATAATTTGGAATTTACGTTCTCTAAAGCTTTATAATCATCTTTGGGTTGTTATTGAAAAAAAATACATTTTCGATTTAATTTTTCTAATACATTTTGATGAAAGTCAAAAGAGTGAACTAAAATTTGTCATTTTTCATAATTTACCAAGTGATAGATTGTTTTTTTATTAGATTTTTGTAGATAGCAATTGTAATTTAATCAACGCAGTAGAACTTAATAAATTTAATAATTTTTTAGTTTTTCATCAAAAGATTTAAAGAAAAAAATATTTCAAAGCGGTCAATCTGACAAAAAAATGGTCTTTTGTTCGGTTCAAACTTTTTTGATCCTAGTTTAAAAGAAATAAAATTGAATTCCTTAGCTTCATGAATTCAATTCCCATCTCAAAAGTCCAAAGGGGCAGCAAAATGTACCACGTGACTACCAAAGGCTCTCAAAGGACCTAATGAAGTACAAGGGTGTGGTCTGTGCCAAAGTTTGTTAGGCGCACAGATATGCCCCAAGGGTCACGTCACTTCCCTTTGAGACTTAGGACTCAATACGTTCGAGTGAAAGGAACCAAATCCCATTGCACAACCACAAAACCACCATCAAATGCACGCACACCTCATTTCAACTACTCTTAGCCCACGACTGTGCTCACTTTCAAGCTGGACATTTCGGTTGCTCTCATTTTCTCTTGTTTATTTTTAACTAAATTTAGAGCAATAAAATTTTATTTCTTATAATTTTATTCAGTAGATAGTCAATACATTCATCTAAGTGAATTTGTACTTGTTTGAGAATGAATAATGGCTCCCTAATTCCAACTGTCCCTTCTTGAGTGAGTACTGAATGAAGAAAAAATATTTTTTTTTATTCTATTTTTTCTTCTTGGTTAGTACAAATGATGATAAAGTTTCAACGGTTGATTTTTATTAATTAAAACGTTCGTAAAAACTAAAAAAAGAGAATTAAAATGAAATATTTAGTACTCAATCACCATTACGAGTTAATGTTTACTTACACTCACAATTGATGAGTTGACGATTGAGTCATCTTGTGACGAAAAGTAAAAGCTGCTTTTAAAACGCAAACTTAATCGAAAGTGTAAATTTAACATGTTTTAATACAAGTAAAATGACAGTATAAATAAAAAACATTTTAATAAACAGTAATTCTAATCTTCATTAAATTAATATGGTTTTACCATAATTTCCATTTGCAACGCAAAAAACAAGGCTCACATTAAAATGTTTACAACATTTGCAATGTAAACTTTAATTCAAACATCTTTTTAGAGTGTTTAATTTAATTTAAAACACCATTTCAAAGTCTAGTGCACGCCTTTCGTTTTCACATCTTTGCAGTCGAACTGAAAAACTGAGTAAATTTACTAAATTTAATTAAAATTTTCTCTTATTAGCTAAAATCAATTATTTTACATTAGGCGAAAATATCACGATCACTAAAATTTAATGCCAGCGCCAAAACCAATTTTTCGTTGCTCAATTCATCTTCGTTTGATTCCTTGTCCTCTTAGCCGTCTGAGAAGTGCTTTTACTTCCCTTAATTTTCCAATAACTTTATTTAACAATTTCAAATCTTCTTGTAATTGTTGATCATTCATTTCCAAATCCTCATCTTCTGTTGATTCAAAATCATCATCCATCGAATCATCTTCATTCTCAAATTGAGTGCGGTGATGTCTTTCGGCTACAGTGATAAGTTCGTCTTGAGGCATTGAAGTTGTTACCATATTTTCTTCAACATATTCCATAGGTTTTGAAGGATTTACATCTGAAATCTTGCGATGCAATTCTTGGACGAGTTCATCATCATCGTCTTCGTTCTCGTCCTCTTCAACTGATGAATTTATGTTGGTCGTTTCAGTTGGATGCTGACTCGACAAAATGGGGGAAGCGAGAGATGGTTTTGCTGTAGTTGTCATAGTTTTGTTGTTGAGTCGATGAAAACTTGCAGTTTCAGGATCTATGGACATATATTTTATTATTTTAAGATTCTTTTTTAATTTTCTTTTATACTTACCCATCTTTTTCGAATTACTTTTTAAATAAAGATCCAACACCTTACTGGAATATTGTTTTCTTGGTAATACCTGAAAAATCAAATTTAATTATTTTAAAATTAAAATAAAAATAAATTTAAGCGTTATTTACTTCGTTTGTTTTTCTATCCGGAAATTGTTCTGTGCTTCTCCATTTGTTTTCAGATGAAAAGCCGTTTGCATCCAACGTTTCTTCATTGTGTCTCAAGTCGGTGGCTCCGTCTGGTGATGGAGGAGCGGTCAATTCCAATTCTTGCACTAGCATTTTGAAGCGCGTAACCAGTCGTTCGAGACGATCCCGTTCCTCAAAATTTTTCATCCTGTGGATGTTTTGAAGCACCGTTTCAATGATTGCCGTTGTGTGATTGGACAATGCATCATTTGCTGTCAAAGGATCAGGCTCTTTTCTTTTAACAATTCCTAAATAAAAAGACAAATGATATCACTATAAATAGTAAAAAGAAATAATAATCTCATAAAAAAATGTATTTTAATAAAAAATAAGAAAACGATAAACTGACAGCACAAATTGAAATCGGAATTTTTCATTTCATCCAATTACTTTAACAAAAAGAAAAAGAATAAAACGGAGCAGAAAACTTAAACAGTGAAAATCGATATGTCACAAAGAGAGGTCAAGAAAGTAAAAAGAAATTGCCCGAAATTTAGAAGTAAAATTTGTTTTATTTTATTTACGAAAACTTTTATTTACTTAAAAATAATAAAAAAAATCAAAGCTTTGCAATTATTATTTATTATAAAGATAAAAACCTAACAATATTTTGTGATTCATCAATTACCGGATATTATAAAGTATAAAGAAATTATTAAATGTAAACAGGCGTGGTTCTATGTCAACACGTTGCTAACGACACACCTGGAGTAATCAAGTTTAGACCAATAATACAGCAAAACAATTCATTAATAATCTGATGCTAAATTAAAGTGGAAACGTTATTTTAATTCACTTTCTTTGTGATTAATTAATTTTTAGTTTTATCATAAACTTGAGATTAAAAATGCAAAAAGAGATTAGCAAATCATTAATTAAAAATATATAAATTAAATTTTCTCATTAAAGCATACAAAATGATAAAATATAAAAATGTTTTTATATCTTTTTTTAGAATTACTTTTTGTATAAGACATGCTTATAAATGTCTTAAAATGTGTCAAAATTTCTAAAAAATCTCAGTAATTTAGCTCTTGGTTTACGTGATACGCATGCGCAAGAGCTTTTAGGGGACAACTTCATCGAAAAGAGGTCGTGTGGCTGGGATAGATCGGAAGATGAAGTGGTAAAATTTCATTTTGATGCTCTTATCAGTTTGCAACGTACGTCGTTCGTGATGAAGGTGATCATAAAATAAAATACGATCTTAAAGCTGTAATGCAATAATAGAATCATCTGTCATGGTTCTTTTACATCAATTTGAGTAGTTTTGTGCTAAACATTTTATTACTTTTTTACTTTTATTGTGTTAAAAGAACAAAAGAAATGACAAATGCTATTTCTCCATTGTATGCCATTTTTTTCCTTCGTGTGAATTTAAATAGTTTCACTTTACAATAACTGAATTTTGCCTCTTCCTCATAAGAGGTCGTTAGACGTCATAGGTACCTACTGGATCTCTTCTCTTATTGAGCCAAATTATCGATTTGCCAGTAATATTTTTAGCTTTCAATTTTTATCAGTATGAAAGTTTTGTTCAGGGCAAATGAGACGGTAATTGTATTAATAAAACGAATACAGCTGCACCTTTATATAAGCCTTTTTTATCGCAACATCACCCATTCTTATTACAGTATTAAAGATTGTAATCATATATTTGTAAATCAACACCCTGAAATAAGCACTGCATCAGATTCAAAAGTTATTAATATTTTATCACAAGTTAAAACCTTCTATGGTATTATCTTTACTATAAAATTAGCATTTGTTTACATTAAAAAATAATAAAAAAATCTAAAAATATTTAGCTTTAAGAAAATTAATATCAAAGTTGTTTGCACGCACATGTAACGTTGTAAACAAAATCATCAATGCATTGTGTAAATCTAAACCGGATTTTTAAAACCCAATACTGAAATTACCTGTTTCTCCTCCTACAATGATTAGAAGAAATATCGAAATAATACATTTCTGCATGGTCCTTTTTATATTTGTAGCTCCCGCCTACGAGTATCTGCCCTATAGTAGTGAGAGGGAGTTCGCTTTCCGAGCTGCCGTCCAAAGCTGGCTTCTCCTCGCTGTTTGCCACCTTCCAGCTCGATCAGTCCATTTGCAGGGAGGCAAAGGGAAGAGCCCATCTGCTTTCTCCAATTGTAATTAACAGCGTCATAGGGTAAAAGGGTGCGGTTGGAATCGAGCCCAGATCTCAGAATCACGGCAAATTAATTTTTTGGCGCATTTTAGATTTTCAACAAATATTGCACTACTACTGAAAAATAGCTTTAAAAAATCAGTTTTATTATAAATATAATTTAATCTTATGTTTTAAAACGAAATTTAATACGATTAAAATAGACAATATATAAAAATTATAAAATAAATATATATATTTGTTTTTAAATATTGCTAATTTTTTTTATTTACTTTTCACAAGAAATTTTATATTTGATTCAGCGCCAAAACGTTTTTATTGATTTCCAAGCCCAGGAAAACTATAAGGGATAAAAAAAAATAGTAAAGAATAGAAAGGGGAAAAAACTAGACCTATATTCCCTGGCATCTTGCCACTTTAGCTGCATTGATGTATTTATTCTGTCAGTGTTTCCTCTCTGCTCGTTCTCTTACTGTCTTCCCCCACTGAGAAGATTGTGACGAATGCGAGGTGACAAAAAAAAGAAAGAAAATTGAATCTCATCCCATTCTCTCAGGACGGAATATTAAATTTTATTCCAGCAGAATATTTTATTAAGTTAGTTTAGGTTGTAAACGACGCCATCGTATAAACTCAAGTCGATTTGTTAAAAAGAGAAGCCCAACAGCGGGCGGTCAATTACTTGCTTTGCAGGAAAGTTTATCGTTTTATTTTTTTTGTTATTTGTTCTAGTTTTAACTTACATTACACGGATCGATTTATAAGATGGTTTAAAACAACAAAAGAGAAAATAATGTATTCAGTATCGTGAATAAACGATAACATTTTGTTGAAACTAAAACTTTGTTAAAGATTGCTTGCGAGTTTTATTTTAAAAACAAGATAAATTATTTATTAATTTCGATTTTTTTAACGCACGAATCAAAGATTGCTTTTAAATGCGATTAAAAATACATTTATCTTATTTACTATTAGATTCGGTTCAACGTACAAGTGAAGCTCGTGAAAAGGGCGGGTTGCATCAATCAACATTGCGCGTGATCAATTATAAGAGCACTCAGGCGTTGTTGTTCTCACTGACCGATTGAACACGTAACGTGAACCAAGGTTATAAACTTGAACAAATCAATATCGAAATAAAAGCCAATGACAAGTTGGCAAATTCTGGCGTTTAAAGAGGAACAAGTGAGACATGAGGAACACGCAATAAAAATCAGTGAGTGACAAAAGGAAGGAAATCATTATTACAGTCACGGCAAGTAAAATATATATTTTTTAATATCAATATACAGTATATAGAAGCAATTTTACAGAATAAAAATCCGTGTCATCAAAAAAATCCGTTAAATTTGTGACATAAAATACAATTTCATCTAGGAATGTTTGTAAAATGTGTTGATATTCTCTGCATGCAGACTATTCACAGGCACAGTAATTCATCAGCAAATATAATTACACTAATTGTGTTCAGCTCAGCGTCCATTTAAAGCAATGTATTCATTATTATTTCATTGTGATTAAAATGCCATTAAGTTGTGATCGTGTAAAGGCTGGACGTTGACTTTATTTGAAATCCAATACTTTTGTTGCCAACAGCGACGATTAGGAATGAGCTGCATTATTATTATTGAATAATTTCCAAGTAAATAGCTGGAAAGTATCCTTTCGTGCCATCTTCAGCTTCTACTTCCCACCAATCACTCGTCTCTTTTTGAATTAAAGTCACATAATCGTTTTCTTTTAATGTTAATTCTTCAGCATTCTGAATAATATTGAAAAATTAATTATTATCTAATTAATGATTATTAAAAAAGAAGAAAGAAAAATGAAAAATTTACCCGGCCTTCAAAATCATACAAAACTCGACATTGAATTTTCTTTGGTTTTTGTTTAAAATTCATACAATCATCATATAATTCATTTACAAGTGACTCGTTCACTGGAAATAAAAATGGAATATAATTTTAAGTTTACGAGAGCAGATGTTTGCTGAAGTTTTTTAATTTAAAATTTGGCAAGCCACATCTTGGTGAAGTCCAAAATAGTTACAAATAAATTCACATTTTATCACATTGTGTCATTAATAATTTTAAATCATTTATGAATGATTTGCGAAATAAATGTTTAATTCACAAAATAAGTCCATTGCTGACAAAATCTCATTAATATCGAGATGCTGCAATGAGCAAAAGGCAAATAAACCAAAAGCGTCCTTCATTTCTGCCACAAACATTGTTTGTCATTAGGAAAAGGAATTTTTGGACATATCCGATAACAAAGTCCAATGTTCAGGAAAACAGTTTTATACTCATTTTTAAGCTATAAAAAATTCGGAATTTTTTTCAAGAGAATTATCCTTTCTTTAATAAAGTTTTATTTTTTCTCTGTTTATGTATATCGCAAAAAATGACCTTTTTATATCCCGAAAATGATCATTTTTACGTACTGAATCTCAACCGATTTCAGTGGTTATTAGTTCCTAAAAATCTTTTCCATATTTAAATAAACTTTTTTATAAACCACTATTTGAAAACAATTTTTAACAACTCTTAAAAAGTCAGTTTTTCTCAACTGAATTTTTTTTCAAAGAATAGTGAAGTAATAAGCAAAACTGTTTTTTATAAACCGAAGATTTCAGTTACTTATTAATTGATTGGGTAAGTATACCGTCAGTATCGGTGATGCTTGAATAAAAACTGGCCGACTGCGTTATAGGTAAATTGGGATGGTCCTGAATTTGTGCGTTGCCGCCGGTATGGCCGCCTAGGCTTGTCAAAACAGTTCTCATACTCAGCGGGATCCTCGGCTGAATTACCGAGTTTCCGTTCTTCTCGAGTTGTAGGCCACCAAAGGAACTCTCTGATCCGATGCACTCTACAAACAGGAGAAAAGATGAATGAAAAGATGAATGAATCAGAGAAATGCTTAATTAGATAAAAATAAAGCATAAATCTCTATAAAATTGTGTGGTCTGCAATCGCACAACAGAAATATAACAAGGTATACATCACCACAATTCTACAACTTACACAATTCCTCTCCACACTCCAATAATAAACGCAGCAACAAAAGTGCAAAACAATAAGCAACTAATTTTTAAATAAGAGTAGTCTAAACAAATGTTTAAAACTTTACCAGGTCTTTCAGAGCCGGTCTGTTTTTGACGAATAAAGAGCTGAATGTCAGATTCGATATCACATTTTTCTAAAGCTTTGCGTATTTCTTCTAACATCTGTAAAATTAATTCAAATATATATTATTAATAATGATTAGCTCAATTAAATTTCATTATTTCACCTCATCTTCTTTAATGCTCATAGCTGAACCAAAATTAGTCAGAATCCACATCGAATTCCGGTTATAAGCAATTCGTTCTTCGTCCAATAATTGAAAATCATCACATGTCTTTTCAGTTTCTTGTTCCCACTGAATTCGAGTTTGGTCCAATGATTCTATGGCACTTTTATAATTAGCATCAGCTTGTTCTGCATTCATTACCGCTTTCACTTGCTTCTGTCTTAACTAAAATCAGATTTAATAATAAAAAAGATTTAATTTCTTACAATTCTTCCAACTAAATTATTATTAAAAACTAAACATTTACCTTATCTACATCTTTAACAGGCGCATTATTTCCTTTTCCTTCATTTAACTGCTGTGTTAACTGTTCCGCTTCACGACATTTCCCTTCACATATTTTTTTACAATCCATAGTCTTTTTGTAAAGAACTTTTATGTTAGTTTGAATTCGACGAACATTATCTTCCAATCGTCTTCTTTGTTCTTTCTGCTGTTCCATAAAGTCTAAAACACGATTTGTTTCTTCCATTATAGAATTAGCAGTAGTGATATGAGACAGACCGATAGCTTCCGTTTGAAGCCGTAATATTTCCCATGATTGTCGGAGAGTTCTAAAACAAATTAAATCATCTACATTTAGATTACATCAATTACGTACCGTATAGAAAATAAATTAAGTCAAGTACCCGATTTCATCCTTTCCTCCAGATGACCTCGCTATTTTTATTAACGATTTCCCATAATTCTCTTGTGCTTGTGCCCTGAAATAGCAATGCAACCTCCAAATTTAATTTGTTTTTATCATAACCTTCAGCTATAAGTACCTTAATTTTAAGAAATCAGCATAATCTTTTGTAAATTGTTTTCCATCTTTCATTCTTTTGCAAAGAACTTCAAAGCCAGTAAAATTACATAATTCCGGATTCTGTGAAATAAATAATGCATTAAACGAAACCAAAAGCAGAACTAGGGCGCTGATTACAGCTGCGTAATCCTTATGTGTCGATTACATACCCAAAAGCTGTTAGAAAACCTCGTCATTTTTGTAAGAAGGATTAAAATTCAAACATGAAAAAAACTTATTTCTTCTTTCTTATTTCTCATAGTCCAAAATATTTCTCTCCGGACATCGATAAAGATATCTCACAACCATACATCCCAACACACGCCCTTCTTTCTAACTTCCGGTTCATGGTGGAAAAAGTAAGGTGTGCGCAATCTGGCTCCGCCCATGAAAGTCACGTGACCTGTGACGTAGCCGTGATT
>JAQFZN010000785.1:0-22971 GCA_034687075.1 Geophilus carpophagus | reverse complement strand
TTTTTAAAGTTACAGAGTTTTAGTTTGTTTTGCAAGAGAAATCAGATAAATTATCAATATCACCCCATTTAACACTTGATTTTTTTTGCAAATAAGATCAAATAAATTGACTCTCACTTTCAATTTTATCTCCTGCTCTTATCGTATTGTTTACTTAAAAATAAATATCAATAATATAATCGAAGCCACAGTGCAAAAAAATTACGTAAAAGATGTAAAATGAGTGAGAAAATTTCCAAATTTAATGATTAAATGCATACTTAAATATAATGATAAATTAAAATAATTTATTAGTTACCTAACAGTTTCAATGACAGTTTGTGGATCTGAATTAGCCAATAAATGCAATATTGTTTCTCTGTAAATTAAATTGATATTGTAAATTAGTTGTAATTTAAACTATTTCATAAAAATAAATAAAATACATGAAGTATTCGTTTTCAGAGACGCTTTGACATATCATTGGATTGCAGACTAAATTTGCTAAAATTCCAACTGATATTTCCTGAAGAAAAAATAAAGAAAATTAATTATATACGGTAATATATTATTGTAATTATTATATTTACAGTTAATCTTGGTGCATTGCTTTTGACAATTATTCCTATGAGTGTTGTTGGTACATCACATTCCATAAGGAAATTAGAAACTGCAGTTTCCATTGATATATCCCATAATTTACATAATTCAGATTCCAAACTTTCATCCAATTCCTTTATAACTTCATTATTTACATTATCTTCATGTATTTCATTTGATAAGTTGGTTTCAACCTCCTGCAAGATAAAAAAAATTATAAGATATCAATTGTTAATTATGCTTTGATAATAAACTTCAGGGCTATTGTATTGCATGCAACCATTGCAGTGTAAAAGGAATGAAGTTGCCCAATATTTTTGCAAATAATACAAATTTTAGATGCAATAACCTGTTAAGTTTATATACCAAAAATAATTTCTTTCATTCTTGAATATTAATACTGATTTACGAGCATCATGGTTGTTCCAAATTTATTTTCTTTACATACAACAGGCATTTTGTAAAGAAATACGTTTAAATTCGTTTAATGCATTAAATTTAATGCACTAAACAGTAAAGAAATTTAATTAATATTTCAATTAAATTTTGTAATTAAATCATTTTAATTAATCTCCCAAGTTATGATGATTTTGTAACTTTTTTAACTGCTCTAAACCAGATTCATAAAAAAAATTGATAATATGATTAGAGTATTTGTTTTCAACGCTATTTATCTGAGATGAAGACAAGATCTTTTTCAAATTAAAAAAAATTCCAGGAAGACTTCCTTTTATTTCTAAATGGAATTTTAAGTATGCAACTTATATTTTAATATATTTAGGCCAAACCAGGAAGAGGTTAATTCAACAAATTCAACCCTAACAAATAAAAAGGATCTTTATGAATATACAAATATTTAGATTTCTACTATCATAAAAATCTTTTCATTTTCAACCATTTTCAACACGTTTTAGTTAACAATTTTATATTCCTGTTTAAACATGTATTTAACATGGTTTATTTATTCTTTTATTTATTTTTTTTCCTATCATTTTTTTCACCTTTAAAATATGAACTTAATGACACATTATGGAGCTCCAGATTTTTAAACTGGATTTCCGGGATTATAAGAATTTTTTTTATTTTTTTGTTTTGTTTTCTGAACGTTACATTTAATTTACATTCACAAATTATTTAAGATTTATTATCATTGATGTATAATGTTGAAAATGATAGTTCTTTTTCAATTAATTAGATTGGATAAGTAAGGATAAGTAAAAATCACATGATTATCACATGCATCCGTGTCTAAACTTGACAATCATTGACATAGTTATCAAAGAGTATACACCCGATACATATGTAAACATTTCATCTATATAACTGACACTAAAAATCCATTTACCATTGTTTATATTTAATTTCAACTGTTAAATTACTCATACAAATTACAAAATTAAAAACATGCACTATTTCTTTCTCACACCCAAAATTAATTCAATTAAATACAAAATTAAAAATGAAATAATTAATTTAAAAATTATATCATTAAAAATTTTATCATTAAAAATGATTTAATAGCCACAATTATCAATACATGAGAAATTTATATTTACATGTTTGTATTTATTTTATTGTTTATTTTATGAATGTTCAAGGGTAATGTGATAATAAACTATTTCCCTGATTTCAGAATTAGAGAACTTTAACCAATATTTGCTATTAATAACATGTTATTACTCATTAAAGGACCTATGCTCCTTCTTAATCACAAGTCAATATACGTAATATTTTTCTCTTTGGTTATTCATTCCTAATTTTGTATAATGATGATATTTTATATTTTTTATTTTTTTGGTTTTCTCACTTTAACCGCTGATAAAAGGGTTTGTAAAACCCACTGTTTTGCTATCACTGTGCCACTTATGATGTCAGCCGTTGCTGTTTCGTTTTCAAGTAGTTGTGGGGGTGGAGATGGATTTCGGTCAACTTTTTCATCATTAAATTTATCTATTACAGAATAAATAAATAAATTATTCATTTTTAAATATAAAAAAATGATTATTATTATTATTATTATGGACATGTATAATTTTATTCATATGTTCTTTGATATTATGAGTAAGTTCATTACCATTTAATAAAATTTGAAAAAGGAGAAAAAATGAAAAAGGAAAATTTATATAGAAAATAACGACTTTGATGATCGCCCATGCATGTAAGAGGTCATAAACTTTCTCAGTGTCAATGAAATAACTAATAAAATGTGTTTTTTATTTTTAAAACATTATGCTCTACAGTTATTATAATATCAATCAAAATATAGTTTAAAAATAGATAAATTTCCTAACCAGGAGTGCTAAATGTCTTCGAATTGTCCGCCATCTTTAGTTTATTTCCATAGCAACAACATCACAACTGCTGAATCATAAGTTCCTTTTACTCCAAGCATAAAATGTATTTATTTATCAAAAAAAATATATTAAAAACAATTAAAGATTAAACTTTCCTTGAAATTAATAAAGATAACTATTACTAATACTGTGGTTAAACATTCATGTTGTAATTCTCTACCTATCAGATGTCATTGAATTTTACGCATTTATAGCCATGAGCACAGAATACTGTGACCATGAGATAAAAATCCCGAGCAGCCAATCAAAAACAGCCTAATGGAGGTGTGTTGGCAATGCCTGCACATATAAAGCTAAGCAACGCCATTTTGTATTCAGCGCACGAGAGGAAGGCATCGGTGAATGTTACTGCACAAACTCTGAAGTGAGGATGTCTTTATCAAAGCAGTTGAACTTGTCTTTCGCCGGTTGCGGCTTTCTCGGTATCTACCACATTGGTGTAGCATCTTGTTTTAAAGAATACGCACCAAATATTCTTGTTAACAAACTTTCCGGTGCATCAGCTGGAGCGATGGCAGCATGTTGCTTGCTCTGCGGAGTTCCGATGGGTTCGTAATTTTTGATTACTTTTTAATATTTACGATTGTTGGTAATTTAAACTAAGTTGATAAGTAATAAATATAACGCAATCATATTGTATTAAAATGAAATAGTAACTGACATATATTTTCGACCAGGGATAATGAATGAAAATCGATTAAAATGCTGAAAAAATAATTTTTTTAAATATATAAAATAAAAAACAATTTTGTTAGATGAATTTATAGATTTTTGATTAAAAATTTAATCAGGAGAAAATAGGTAGCAAATAATCAGTTAATTTTAATCTTAATTTTTAAATCACTTAATCGATGAAAAAATAAAAATTAAATAAAAATGAAATAATAAAATTAATTATTTCAACAACATTTAAAAATGTCCGGTTAAAACAAGCACAAGCCCTTGAATCAATTGTAAAAGCTGGGCTAAAAGGTCAAGTTTGCTTGTTTTTTTATTTAAAGAAATTTAACACGCACTACAAATTACTGTGCGCTCTAATTTTTTCTCACGTTGGTCAATGTCATAATCATAAGTTGTAGAAATGAAAATATTTAAAAATTTAAAAATCTGATTCTAATTTTTGCTTTTAAAAATTATTTTCAGGTCAAGTAACGAGTGATATTCTAAAAGTAGCTACATTAGCTCGGAATAATACATTCGGAGCATTTTCTCCTGGATTTAACATTACAAAAATTATTCGAGACCGATTAACTGAGGCACTACCGAGTGATGCTCACAAAATATGTACTGGAAGGTTACATGTATCAGTAACTAAAGTACCCGGTGCAGAAAATGTGATTTTAAGCGAATTTAAGAGCAAGGAAGAACTTATTCAGGTATAAACTGTTGATTTTATTGGAATATTGAATGCGATACTGAAATTTATTTATAGGAAAAAATTGAACGAAAATCATGAATAAAACATTGAATTTAAATTTTATTCATTACGGAAAAAGAAAAGTAAAAAAAAAAGATTTTGATCTTGAGGAATGACTTCAATGATAGAGTTGAAATTGATACATTGTATAAAGAATTAGTCACCCTGATACGACGAGATCATTAATCTGTTGAGATAATAAGGGAGATGTAGGGAAAATATTTTTTTATTTTTGCTAGATGATGTAAAGTTTTGATCCATTTAATCTGTTTTATTATTTTTATTTCACCTGGAAATGGAATTAGAATTTGAGTGCAGTCAAAATAAGAGCAAAAGGACACTAGGGTTGAGTTGTTATTTGATTTTTAAAAATTCTCACATTAAATAAAACAAAAAATATTAAGAGCATATAGAGGGAATAATAAAAAGATTTTTTTAATCCTATGCTATGGGGTCAAGTCAGGTTGGGTTTGTGTAATTTAAAAATGGGGTTAATTTTCATAGGTGTTTTTTTTTTTTTACAGTAAAAAGTGGAATGATTTGTGGGTTTTGAAATGGGCCACTTCTTTTGAACTGGTGGGGGTTAATATTCCGGATAAAGTAGGCTGTAAATTAGTTTTATTTCCTGTTATTTTTTTCTTTGTCGGTTGGAAGTAAATTAACAAAACCTGGATGATTGGATTCGGTTCAAAATTTTCGTTAAGGTTGTTTTTTATACAGAAAATTGGCAAAACATTCGATTGGGTGTTGGCGATTTTATACTTTGTTTTTGTTTTGAATTTTAAAGAGTAAAACCTTAAATGGACTTTAAGGATATGAATTGTGGAATGCAATCATAAAATATGGCATTAAATGTCAGATTTTGTCGTAACATTTTGAGAACAATTTTTAAAAACTAGAAACGAAATTACTGATTTATTGTTATGTTAACTTCGTTTTGAATTAGTTTCATAATTAGTATTAAAACATTATGAAATTATTTTATTTTTAATTTTCTTTTCTTAACATTTCATGTGTTGTCAGCCATAACTGGTAAACCGAATACTAAGCAAAATGCAACTGTTATGTCACACAGTGATCCTTGAATTTTTTTTTTTTGCAATTTCTTTATGGAAAACTACTGTAGCAAGTAAATTAAAAAAACTTAGTTGTTAGAAGAAAAAGCTTAGCTCTTGGAAGAAAAAACTTAGCTCAGAGTTAGCTTATCCAAACATTTGTTTATCATCAATTCAGACTATCAATTTTCGTATTTAAATTATTTCGGCCTATTTTACACTTTAGATAAACATCCATCAGAGGTTTGTGGCCCTGCAATATAATCTCTAAGTTTTATTTTTTAAATTTTTTTGCGTAGTAGTCTTAGAATACAGAAACTAGACTTAATAATTTATTGATAAGATGGCAAACATAAATTGAGAAGGAAAAAAAAAATTGAATTTGATGCGAAATTGTTTTTCCTTGTTGAATGAATTATCATTCCACATCCTTATTACAATGATAGTACACAACAAAAAAAAGTGAAGTTTACCACTTAAAATTAAATTTTATCGTGACTTCTCTTCATATCCGTGTATTAGTCATTGATAGTGATCAAGGAGGTTGGCTGACATCGGTATAATGCTTTGATCAGTTACCTCTTCAGATAAAAAGGTTGTGACAATTGTAAACATAAGTTGAAAACTGAATAAATTTATATATTTTATTATTTATTTATTTATATATTTAATTTTATTTTCAGGCAATTATCTGTTCCACTTTTATTCCATTTTTCTCCGGATATGTTCCAGAAAAGTTTAGAGGAGAGGTAAGAAATTAAATTAAGAAAAAAAATATTCAAAATATAATGTTGCATTTTTATTAATACAATTGCGATTTGTTATTATTTATCCTTGTTATTAAAAGGTGGCATTTTTTAGATGTGATAAAAATAATTGAAAAACAAGTACATTTCTGTTATCGGAAATTAAAATTATTTTTAATTTTTTTGGAAAACAAGTAAATAATTTTTAATTGTGTCAGTTGGTCATGGAATTGATAAAATGCAAACAATTTGAGGAAACATTTTGAGCTTATTTTTAATATAATTAATTTAAAGCAAAACATCCTTCATTTTTATAAAACCATAAACAAATCGGCGCCATATTTCTTACAGATTAAACATAAACATGTGCCAAGTTCTAATTTGAAATCCAAGTAGCTTCAACAGGTGTAGATTGAATCACTATAAAATCCGTTTAGGATCAAATTTACAACAACATAAAATTACAACACGAACAAAGCCTGATGTTTATTACATCACGGATTACGCAATGTGACTTTTTTTGCACAAGATAAAAATGATATGCAAACTAATGGCATAGGTATTCATATACGATATGATATAAAGGTTTTATAATTTTCGGATTTGCATCGTTATTTAGTTATTACATCCGTTTAAAAAATATTTTGAGTTTGAAGTCCAGTGAGCTTTGAATGTTGTATGTTGAAACTATGATAAATTATTGATAAGAAATGCGCGTGTAACATGACATGAAATGATTAATGATGTTTTAATTACATTACCTTTGCTTCATTGTCAAGTTCTGTATTACAGGGTCAAGCAATCGTTGATCGCTATGACGGCATTAAATTCTTGCATTGTACTGGAATGGTTAATGCACTTGTCTCGTGGTTGAACAAAGTTCGGGGTGTGGGTTCAATCTATTTGTTTAGGTGTTTTCCGGAAGGATAAATAACAAAATCATCACGTTATTGTTTTTAGCATGCAATATAAATTCATACTTGATTTAGAATAGCTTAAACGTTGGATTTTAATGAAATTTGATAACTAATAAAGCTTAATTTTCTTTTACAGAGATATATTGATGGATGTTATAGTAATAATTTGCCAATTTTGGATGAAAATACCATCACAGTATCGCCATTCTGTGGAGAAAGTGATATATGTCCACAAGATAATTCCTATAATTTATTCCAAGTGAATTTTAATAATACTAGCATTGAGGTAATATAAGCAAAAAAAATGAAATATTAAATGCAATATTAAAAGTTTTTATTTTCTAGCTTTCACCACAGAATTTGCTTCGAATTGTACAAATTCTATTTCCACCTCAAGTAGAGATTTTGAGCGATATGTGCAAACAAGGTTTTGATGATGCTTTGAGATATCTTCAAAGGAATAGTATGTACTGCTCTGTATGTCCTCATATGTCACCACCCAGTCGTATGTGTGTTTAGTCTGTTTTTAATTTATGGAGTTAACTTCAGTAATAATTTGGATTTCAAATATGATTTTAAAAAAATTGTCTGAAGTTACTTCTATTATTAGGTGATGGCTGTATTTATTTTGTAAAAGTGTTGTTCAGTAATTTAATGCATGTCATTTACTAAATGTGTACTTTAATGTAATAAATAAATTTCTTGTCTTTTTTCTAATTTATTACAAAAAATTTGAAATATTTATTTATTTATTTAATTTTTTTTAGCTTTGGTGTCATGTGTGCGCTGCATTGCAGTGAATTCTGAGGTTCAGTTAGAGGATACACTTCAGCAATCTGATTCCGAGTCTGATTCCGAATGTCTAGGCGATTATGATTATCTTTCTGAAGACATCGATGATGATTATGATGATGATTCTGTCTGTAATGAATGTAATCAACGTAGGATGTTAGCAAGCGTTGATGATTTTCCAGAAACTGTTTTATCAGGTGAATGAACTTAAAAAATTCCATTGAAGCAAAAAAAATAATTAAATAATAAAAATTTATTATCTTTAGTTTTGGATGAAGCAGCACTTTCGATGAACAGTGGATTAATTAGTTGGGTTTTTAAACACAAATCAATGCGTGTTTTGTCTGTGCTCACCTTACCTTACGTTTTGCCGTTTGATATTGCACGAAATGTTTATTCAAGGTAAATTTATATTTACTCAATTTCTAAAATTGGTTTAGAATTTTTTTATTTTTAAAATTTTAATAGGTTTAAAGATATTGTACCAAAAGTGGGAAATGACATCAGTTTAATATCTAAGTGGATTTTAAATTACTTGAGGAATTTTTTAAAGCGCTTTACAGCTGAGCAACATTTATATGGTGCAAAGTGAGTCAAATTATTGAAGTTTTAAATCCAAATCTGTAGAGAATGAAATAAAAATATTTTTATTTATTGTTGTTGCTTTAGATTCAGTTGCCAACTTGCGATTACCGAATACGATTTTGCAACCGTAGAGCAAAAACCAAACAGAAAACGATCCTGTTCAGTTGTTGCTTTACGTTCACCTAGTCGCCGCCCATCTTTAACTCAACGTCCGTTATCTGGTGAATGGGCTCCATGTCCACATAGAAGCAAAAGAACACATAACTCAGGATCTCGACGCATGAGTTGCGTAAATTTTGGATTCTCTGTCGATTTAGCTGGACAGTTGTCATCTTCGAATCATCCGTTGGTCAAAGCACTTGATTCTGGTAAATTGGAATCGAAAGTTGTTGATTTAGCGAACAATACTTTGCTCAATTGGCAGTCGCCGGTGCTTGAACAATGTGAAGTGGGACTTGATTCAGAAAATGTAGACACTTTTGAACAAGTTCTACAAGTGACACGTCAACAAGAATCCATTATGGCTTATTACTATATGGATGACAATAACCGGATGCAGGTTAGGGAAATATTTGATGCTAGTGGTAGTCCCGAATTTCCAATTTTGCCACCAGACGAGTATGAAACGATCAGAAATATGGAATGGGATGAAGCATTTAACGATCTGAGTCAGAAAAGTGATGAGGATTTTTATGGGGTTGCTACAGATGGATTAGATGATGATATTCCTGAAATTATTGTTGATCATAATGCTAGTAAAGCGTATATGTCTTTAATTGATGCTGATGAGCTTCTTGATGATGATATATAACTTCTTTTTGGATCTAATACAAAAAAAATAATAAAATCAAATTGTTTTTTAATTATGTATGTTTTTAAGGACAATTTTTGTAAAATATGTTGTACATATATATTTTATATAAAGATATTATGCGTATTTAAGATGTATTTAAATTAAAACGTTGTACTTTTATGTAAATTAATAGTTAATTCTTTTTTAGTTTTATTTTGAACTACAATCACCTGTTAAATTTTTTAAAAGATGTTGAGGGGTGTTTTAAATTGTATATTTGATTTTTATGTATCATTAAAAAGATTGTAAAATTGTGAAGTTTTTTATGTATCACGAATAAACAGTTACAAGAAAAGAGTTTAACCTGAAATTCGATTGTAGTCCTTGTTTGAAATGACGTAAACTTTTGTTTGTAAATGATAATCAAGATTGATATGAAGTAATGTGTGATAATTTTTTATTTTATTTTATAAGGAAACGAAAATTTTCAGTTATTTTATTAATTTCAATAACTAAAATAAACACGTCAATTATTTATAGTTTATGTTTAGAGAAGTTGGCAATAGTTGTCGCCAGTTTTGATCTCGAATCGATTCTACTATCTCGATATTTTTAGATGCGCTTTAGGTTGATTGTATCACTCAGATTAAAAATGGCTCTTAGCACATCAGGTTATTCGCTGTCCTATCTCCAACCATCATCAGCATTAGAGCAATTACTAGAAGAAATATGCTATCAGAGAGCACGTGAATTAAGACAATGCTTAAAAGAAGGTGAGAAACTGTTTATTCATATCTACAAATTCTCTATCACTTCATGGGTAATAATTCACATTTTATAGGAAAAAAAATGTTTTACTTTGACATTTAGTGATTAAGATTGCTATTGAATGTTCTCACATGAGTAATTCTGGCGTGGATCCACGTGATTTTCTTTTAAAAATTTTTATACAAATTTAATTTTTTTTTTTTTTATTAAAAATTATTTTCTCGGTGGTGGTCGCTGCATTTTCCAGTATTTTTCCTCCTTCATTTTCTTAGATTTTGATTATTTTGATAAAAAAATTTATTTATTTCAGTTATGTATCCACCAAGTAAAGACTTAGTAGCATCTCACTGCAGTTTAGAAATTGTAGATGAGGTAAATTATGGTTGTAACAGTTGTTGCCCTATTTTAAAAATTAGGAAAAATTTCGTGAACAACAAGTCAGGTGAATATTACGTAAGTTTTGATTGTGTAACTATTGGTAAAAGGCAGAAATAAATATTTACTAAGTTCATAAGAAAAAAAAAATGAAAAGATGATGATAATGTTACTCATGTATTATGGCTTTTTCCCAAAAGTATGGTCTGAATCAGATCGATGAAAAGTAAAAAGTGGGCAGTTAAAATAAAAAGAAAGAATATGAAAAAATTTGAAATTATTTTAAAATTTAAATGGAGCTTAACATTCTTTTATTTCAAACAGCTGTTGGTATTTCAGACAGCGGTTTTGTCATGTTGAATGCCAGCACGTTTTGGACAGATCTTTTCGTCCGCCACTTCCTTTTTCTTCCTGGTGAAGACGAAGGTGATCATGACGATCTCTTATTTTTCGTCAGAAAGACACCACAATCCCTTAGAACACGATACATTCCTAAATTCGAGGTATTTTAACTTGTTAATCTCATGAAAAATTTACTCAACTGTTTGTTTTTATTTTAATTTTTAGACTGAACTAGAAGTTTTTCGTAAAGATTCGAAAAAAATTCCAATTGGTGATCCCGATGTTGACTGGGAGGAAACTGTTTACCTCAATTTAATACTCCAACAAGTAGCTTATTTTTAAATGAAATGTGAATAAACTCTTTAATTGTTTTTATAACCTTTTTATTTTAGTTTGAATATACTTTAACTTTAGCCATTTGTACAAGAACTAGTCCAAAAGACCTGCAAATACTCAGAAGACATTCTCAGGTATTAATATTGATTATCAGACATTAAAATATAAGAGAAAGGAAGGTATTTGAAAAATTTTTAATCGTATGATATCAATCACGTGATAAATTATAGATATCTGAAATAAAACCAAAAATTTATTTAAAATAAGTAAGAAAACTTAATAAAATTTAAAATTTGCTCACAAAAGTATAGAAATTTTTATTATAAATTTTTTAACTTAAATTTTGTTTAATGTTTTATATAATTTTTTACTTTCCAGAAAGTTTATGCTTGTCCAAGTAGACGTCAAATGGACAGCAAAGGTGAAACTGAAGAATTCACTTATCCCAATATATTTTTTATGGTGGATAATTTCGACGAAGTAAACTAATAATTCTTTTTATTCTGATAACAAAAAAATATAATGATAAAATGTCATCGACAGATATTTTGTGATATAACAGTCCGGGATGGTGAAATGGTATGTGTGGAATTAGTTGCAGGTGATAAAGATGGTTCCATCCAAGGAGTTATATTTCAAGGAACCATTCGTTACGAAGCTCTTAAACGCGTTTACGATGCACGAGTGAGTTTTATAAATCAATAAAAATGAGAATGATGATTACAGTAAAATGGAATAAATTAATGAATTTGAATTTATCTTTAGACTAGTCTCACATTGAAAATGGCTCAACGTATGTCACTAGGATGGTATCAAGGTCAACAAAGAATGGAATTTGTACGCATGAAAGGACCTCAAGGAAAAGGGCATGCTGAAATAGCTGTTTGTAAACCTAAAGGATGCGGAGTTGAAACACCTAGCTCAGAACCTGGTTTTTCATTAACTGATTTTGATGACTGGGATGATGATTTTGAAGTGAGTTTGAATTTTATTGCAATTAGAAAATTAATTTTAACAAATATATTTTTTGCTTTATCTTAAAGGAATATCCATACCAACAAAGACGTATGAGTGATCCTAGTTCTAATTTAAATAATTTTGTTCGGGGTAGTCGTCCACCAAAAAGTGAAGCTGCCAAATCTAGATCTGAAAACGAAGGATTAGATACTTATGCAAATGGGTATAATGAAATTGAGGCGGGAGACCTTCGGGATGGTAATTTATGTATTTATATTTTTTTATTATTTATTTAAGTATTTATTGTTTATTTGTAAGAAATTTATTTTTTTATATTTTATTATTGATTTTATTATTATTTTCTTTTAAATTACAAGGTAATGAAAGTGAAAAAACGAAGGAAGCTAAGGAAAAGAGTTGAGTTTATGTTTTTTTTATTTTATTTATTGATATATTACTAAATATTTTATTATTTTATTATATTTTTCTATAATTTAATACATTAATATCTAATATTCTAACATCAGCTTTCCTTTATGTAATTTCTATATGGGTAAGTTGTTTACGGTCTTGTATTGCTTCTACATGGTTGTTATGAAGATTGTAAATAAATATTCTCTAATCAAAACGAAATTTATTTAATTTAATGTTAAACTAACATAAAATCGTTTCTTCATGCGTAAATAACATTTCGATTATTTTTCTAATTTATCTTGAGCATTTCTGGGGGATTAAGCAAGAAAAAGGAATGTATTGATAGTAATTACACATCTCGGATTTCATGTTAACCTTGAAGCTCAGTCGTGAGTTTTTGTAAACAAGCAAATTAAAAAAGAAAAAATATTCAAAAATTAAAAGAAACCGACAAAATGTAAATTACAATCATTACATTTCTTCATGATTTAATTTAGCTAGATTTTATTTACCTATTTATTAATATTTATATTTTCAGAATTAGATGACACAACATACAATCGTCTATGGACAATGCGTGGATTTAGTCAGGCCTATCATTTCTGGAAAGAATCACGCCGGGCGCAATCAGTAGCATTTAATGCATATTTGACCTATGTCACATTGTCATGGCATCACATAATATCAGGTAAGAGTTTTATGATGTTTATATTCTATAAAAGTCGTGATTTGTTTGTATTCTGTTTACAGAATTGCTAGAGAACAGACAAACTCCAATTTTAACTTTCTAATGATGGTCAGTAAAGAAATTGAGTATTAAGTTTAGTATTTGATTTAAAGGAAAAAGGAACACTAGTTTTTACAATATGGTTATTATTTGTACAAGTAAAAATTAGGAAAGAGCAAAAAAAAACTAAAACCAAGTTTCTCATAATGTGGGGTAAAGAGTTTGTAGTTTGCATTTTGTGATTTTAGATGTGCAGTACAGATCAGTTATTATTAATTGACTTGTAAAATAAATTGAGTTGCAATAATCAAAGTCCATTGATGGTCTAGGATTGCGAAATTCGGATTTACTGATTGATGGACTCAGTCATGTGACAATCTAAGATTTCGAAGGTTCTTATTTTAGACAAAGAATTGATTCTACATTTCTTCCTGTGGTACAATTATTAATCTAGTCATGTGGGAAAGTCAAGTGAATTGAAGAAATTTCGATGTAATGGTTGCCTAAACTTTATTTTTAATGTTTTAGGAGATCAGTACCAAAAAACTAAGATATATCATATTTTCACGTATATAACACGCACAAAATTGACTATAACCCGTGGATTTTTATGATTTGGTAAAATCATACGTGTATAACCCATGGGCTATATACACCATGTGTACATTATTGAATCAAGTGATGAAAGTCACAATTTAGATGAAAAAATGAATACCTTTGATAAGTCTGATAAAAGTTTTTATGGGTTTTCAGATACAAGTGCAGATGAGTTAGAAATTAAAAAATAAAAATTAAATGTTAAACAAATATAAAATATTCTGTTAAATAATACGTATATACCATGCACACGGAGTGCGGGGTATGTAAAATTCTGTTATATACGTGAAAATACGATAATAACCAGTAATTAATTTTAATTTTCTCTTATTAATTCAAAAATATTTTTCTCAATTAAATCTAAAAAGGCGAATAATGTGTTTATGAATGTAAGAAACTGTAATTGTGATTTTTTTAATTACGTAATCTAGTCTTAATGAGCTAGTCAGTACATTGAATATTTCATCTTTCATCTTAGAACCAACTAATGTATTGAATTAAATTTTTTTAAAATTATAAACAGAAAAGAAAGACTTTAGTAGATTTTTATATATGTATGTATAACGTGGTTGAGTGTAATTTTATGTAATTTAATGATATTGGTTATGATATTGAGAAACCCAGGTTTTAATTTCATTGCTCTAAATCCGCTTTATAGCATGGGATCGTGCCTTAACATAAAACCAAATTGATAGGAATTGTTATTGATTAAAACATGGAAAGTTAACCAAGTTTAGTGGTGATAAAAGAACATGACATTGGATTTGTTTATATTAAATTGGAGATTTGAAGTGAAGAGGTTTTTAATATATAAATAAAATAATGTAAACCAAACTTTCAAATATGTTGCTATGAATACTCATTTATACGGATTTCTTTGTGAACTCTTGAATTTGATATGATGTCAAGTGTAAATATTGAGTAATTTATATTTAAAAAAATCATTTTAAGAAAAAAAAAGTCCAATTTTATTTTTAAGTAGGAAACAAATTTTTGCAATTGTATTTTATTTTAAGTTCTGAACAAAGTAATGTGATTTAATGGTGAATTGATGACAAATCATTAAATATTCAATTGCATTTAAGATTTGTAAACTTATTTCAAAACATTAAAAATTGATGTGAAAATATAAAATTAGTACACGAAGTTAGAAAAAGTGACAATGTGATAAGTTGATAAAAAATAATACAAAAATAATTCAGTATAAAAAATAGCAAAAATGCTTTAAAAATTAAATTAATTAAAATATTAATATCAAAATAATTTGATTAACAATTAATACTGTTCCATCGAGCTTTGATAACTTTTGTCATTAAAATATTAATAATTAACAAATAATTAAATATAGTATTAAATACTTTGTCATTGTCTTAGAATTACTTAAATTGGATTCAAGTATTGCAATACTTATGTCATTGTCTTAGAATTACTTAAATTGGATTCAAGCATTGCAATACTTATGTCATTAAAACAAAAATTAAAAAAATAAATCAAAATCTTTGGTGCTGAAATCTAGGTCAGGTAAATCCAACATCTAAATCAAATTAAATCTGTAAAATATTATCAACATAAAATATCTTAGCACTTACATCCAAACTGCCTTCACCTTCAGGAAATAATTCACGATCTTGGAATAAGAATAAAGAATCCTACAAAAAAAATTATATAACAAGTAAGTGGTTGTATTATTTACAATGTATTGATTTAATTTAATACATCAATGTTTTTAAATACCTGCTTCTGACTAGTATCTTCGAGAATTTCCTCTTTATTTTCATTTTCCATTGCGACAAATTTAATTTGTTGATCTTTAGAGAGTTCTGACCATATCTAAACAATAATAATCTTCATTAGTAACGGACAATTTCAATTATCAACTGTGTGATTTAACATATCGTTTATTATTGAACAACAAATATACGGTAATAAAATTTAAAAAATGTTTAATCACGTTTAAGATGAGATTTCGTGAGCACTCTTTACTGATAATTGAAATTGGAATTACTTGTCCCAACAAATCAGCAATTGTCTTGTAAAACTTGTAAAATCTATCAACAGTTTAATTTGATTAGTTTTAATCTAATTTGTAGAGCAAATGTTAATTTACCCATCAAAGTCCTCGACTTCATTAGGTTTAAGTTTTATTTCACTCATTGGAAATTCTCTAAGAAAATAAAATTATTTAATTTAAATAATTTTAAAGTTGTTAGTTATGTTTACTTTTCCAAGTTCTTGCAGCATTTCGGTTTCTGCTCAGCGACTTCCTCGAGTGTATTTTGAGATTTTTCAGAATCACTTTTTGAAATTTCTTTAATAAATTCTGTCTTTGGTGATACAGCTGGTGATTGTGAGAGAAGAACTGAAAAAACCAAGGTATTGAACGGATTTTCTCTTCAATAAGATTATTTATATTTATAGTACTTGTATTCTGCGTTTCGCATTCGTCAGTTTTATTTGATAATTCTGAAAAATCATCTTCGCGTACACAGTACTTCATAGTCCCTCTCTTTTTCTTCGACAAACTGAGTTCAATGAAATTAAATAAATAGTAAAGAGGTATTCGAATTTAAATTTTTAAATTCATTATCACCATTCAGGGAATTCTTTTTGCATTTCTTGAGCAAATTTTTGTTGATAATCTGGTAACGTTAAAGACGATTTTTCATTGGAAACTGGTAAAGTTTAAAAATTCCGTTTCTTATTAATTTGAAAAGTAAAAAATATTAAAACCAATACTTTTCTGCTGAATCAAATCTTTCAATGTATTCTCCAAGAACTTTATGTGATTCGAGGTAGCTTTGAGGATTAAAGCCTAGATAATAACAATAACAAACTTATAATAGGTTACCGGTAAGTTTAAATTTTTTATTTTAGTTTGGTCACTTTGTCTCTAGGTGGCATAGTTTCTAGAATCTAGACACGGTATTTCATCTTCAGGAAATGTATATCTATAAAACGAACTAACCTTTTTTGCAGTTCTGGTTTTGTTAGAGTGCAGGTTATTGGCGTACCGAGGACTTTTAGCAATTTTGTGTAAAGTTTCGTAAGACTGTTTTATTGTCATTTGTAATCTTTTGCGTCGATTTTCATCTAAGAAGTACTGATATTTTAATTCACTCCTTGAAGTTTGATAAAAATAAACATATTTTTATTGTTTTACCTTGAACCGGTGCCATCATTTTCAGTATTTTTTACAAAAGATGTACGCATTACAAACAGAAAAAAATAAAATCCAAAAAACAACCAATGGAAAACGCATTTTCTTTTGTATTTTGAATGAACCAATAAAAGCATTTGTTATTATTGACGTCATAAATGCAGTACAAAATATAAAAAATGAAAACAAATAAATTAAAAATTAATTAATTATTGTCGAAGGACAGGATTAAATCATGAAACCTTTGTCTCACATTCCAAAACAATTATTTTCTGTATAAATGTTAGTATTTGCAATACGCCCTATTTTTGACTGTGCTGCTATCTTGTGAAAGCTAAAGATATTAATAAATGAGTTTGGATTCATCGTGTTTTTTTAATGAATCTTTTGATGACTACAGCCGAAAATTTTGATGTACGTTGTTGAACTATAAGAAAGTAAACTTTGTTAATTAATTATTGCATTGACTTTTTGAAGTGACGTAATTTTGTTATTTAATATTCAACAACAAGACTTTGTTCTCAAGTTATCAAAGTAATTTTAGATGTGTAAAATTAAAAAAATTGATTAATGCGGGTTGAGTTCATGTGCCATTTATCAATTTTTTATTATCAATAGATCTTCAATAAAGTTAACGCATTGGATATCATATTGTTATTACAAGATTTTCTGAAAGAGCTTCATTTTGAATTTGATAAAATGGCAGCAACTTCACAAACTATGGACGTTACGGTTAATCCAGATTTAGTAGCTGAAAGAGAGAAGGCAACATTTAATATAAAGGAATTAACAACTCTTATTGATGGAACTGAATCGGCAACTATGGAGAGACATAAAATTGGTTAAAATATTAATACAGTAGTTGAAATAATTTATTTAATTTAATTTTATTATTACAGAAAATATATTTTCTCAAGATCCAAATATTCCAAATCCGTTGACATTACTAGGATTAAGTTCAGATGAATATTATAAAACAAGTTTAAAGGTATCAAAATATGTGGATGAAAAAGTTAAGAAACTCGACATTCCAGATTTCCGGTAAATTTAATATTATATTATTTTAATATTTACTTATCAGATTTTAAAATTTTTTTGTAGGACTATATTCACGCCTTATGTTCGATACATTTATGCACCATCAGAAAGACCGTATTCACTGCATGAACTTCTTTTTATACCAACTATTTTACGTTTATCAACTGAAGAACAAATATCTGAATGGTTTTCTTCACTTTTGGAAAATAAAAAAGTTGTGGGCACGTATGCTCAAACTGAATTAGGACATGGTATTACCAAACTTTAAATTACTCTGTACTCATTACTTATATATTTTTAAAAAATAATATTTTATAGGATCTGATATTAAGCAACTTGAAACTACTGCAGTTTATGATGAAAATACTGAAGAATTCGAACTCAACTCTCCTAGAACTGCATCAATAAAATGCTGGGCTGGTGGATGTAAATTTTAAAAGAATAAAAAATATATAAATGTATAAATAGATTGAATGTTGATTTATTACAGTAGGTAGAACTGCCAATCATGCTATTATTATAGCTCAATTATACACTAAAGGCAAGTGTCATGGTATTCATATGTTTGTTGTTCAGCTTCGGGATATTTATGATCATTCACCTTTACCAGGTATAAATAAATAAACAACATTTTTACAATTTCTGTATTTATTTTTTTTTAAATAGGAATTACTGTTGGTGAACTGGGCCCTAAATTGGGTTTAAACGGAACGGACAATGGTTATTTGCATTTTGATCATGTTCGCATACCTAGAAAAAATATGCTGATGAAACACGCTAAAGTATTTCTTTAATATTCTAAACTAAATAACTACAACTTTATAAATATTTATAACTTAAGGTTTTAAAAGATGGCACTTATATAAAACCAGAATTTGAGCGTTCTGGTTACGCAATGATGGTGTTTATTCGAACTGGCATAGTATATAATGTAGCAGTTAATTTGGCCCAGATATGTACCATAGCTGTTCGGTACAATGCTGTTAGAAGACAAGGACAAATCGAAAATGGGTAAAAGTAATTATCTTATTTATTTTATAAATTTATAAAACCAACGTATTGCGTTTTAGAGGTGAAGATGTGAAGATTCTTGATTACAAAACACAACAATATAAATTGTTTCCATCTGTTGCACTTGCTTATGCCTATTATTTCGTATATAAACACATTGAGGCTTTATATTTACAACTTCTAGCAAGTAGTGTGGACGCAGATAGTCAGAATGAGGTATTAAAAACAATTAAGATTTTTGTACATGTTAATTATTTTCTAAAAATATTATTTTTGCAGTATCACGCATTAGCTGCAGGAATGAAAGCTCTAAGTACATCAACATGTTCAAATAGAGGTGAAATTTGTCGACGTGCATGTGGTGGATTAGGATATTTACAAGCTAGTCGTTTACCATTATTATGTGGCAGTTTACTTGCATCATGTACGTACGAAGGTGATAATACGGTTCTTCAATTGCAAACTGCAAGGTATTAAACGTAGGAAAATAATTTATTTGTATTATACATTGATAATTTTTATTGGGTTAGATATTTAATGAAGTCGGTGAGGTTAATGAATGAGAAAAAGCAAATTGGAAAAACTGTTGAATATTTAAAAGGACCACGAGATTGTGATCAAAACACCTGCATGGTTGAGTTTTTAAAGATGTTTGAATCTACAACTGCTAAGTATAATTTGAAATGTGTGTTGAAGTTATTTGAAATTAAAAATTGTTTCATTGGTTTTTTAGTCTTATTAACGATGTGTTTATGAAAATAAATCATGGTATTAATATGGGTGAAAGTTCTGAAATCGCATGGCAAAATAATACGATTGGTTTAACAAAATGCGCTGATGTAAATAATTTTTTTTTTTTAGAATTTATTAAGATATTAACTATAATTTTTTCTAGTATCATTGTAAAGTTTTTATGATTCACGCACTGCATGAATTTTTTACAAAAACTGAATTATCATCGTCACTTCGTGAAGTTTTGGAAAAATTATTTCAGTTTCTAGCGACATTTTGGATATTAGAAAGTTCAGGGGACTTTATTCAAGTAAAAATGAGTTTTTTAACTTTTTTTTTTGTAAAAATTAACTTATTTTTGGTATTGTAGTATGGAAAATATCCAATTGAATTAATTGAGCGATTACAAAATCAAGTTCCTCAGTTTTTGAAGCATTTGCGAGGGAATATAGTGCCATTGGTTGATGCATTTGATTTTAATGATGCTGCACTGCAAAGCGTAATTGGGTCGTACGATGGTCGTGCTTATGAACGAATTTTCGATTATTGGTTAAAATTACCAACTAATCAACATCAGGTATTCAATAATTTAATAAATCTAGTTTAAGATAATTAAATTTATTTTATTTGTTTACTTTTTGAAATAGAAACAATTGATCGTTAATAAGAAGTCGAAGTTATAAACATAATTTTATATTTTGTTTGTTAATTTTTTAATTGTTTATGGTATATCATGTGATCAATTTTATACAGTTAATAAAATTAATAAATTAAAAAAAAAATTATTTATGTTGTATTTTATATAAATCTTATTTTTTACTGTGTGAGATAAAACTTGCACTTTACTCTTGAGGACACTTTCAACATCGAATGAAGTGTGAAATGCTAATATTATTTTCATCTTTTTTTTCATTCTTAAACGTCGAACCTGGTAATTATTTAGATCAAATTAAGATTAAGATATAGATTTAGTGAAACTTGGCCTACAATCAAATGTGAGCCATAAATGAACTTCATCAAATTTTTAAACTCTTGAATAAATATTACCCATTTTAATATTTTTAATTCAATTGATTTGTTATTCGATATTATCCGAGATAGCACATGATGTCTTAAAAACACCAAATGGATATTTATCACATCAAATTAATATTTATCATTATGTAAGATGGACTTGGTATCAGTTATCTGTTTTTGGTCAAAGTTGAGTAAACTTGAAGCAAACATTTATTATTCTGGTTCTTTACTGTCGACAATATACCAATATGGCTTTATACGAACGAAATAGTGCTGCAATTAATCCAGATTTAGCATCTGAAAGATTGAATGCTACTTTTAATGTGAAAGAATTGACGACTCTTATCGATGAAAGTGAAGAAAATACGAATGAAAGACAGAGAGTTGGTATAAAATTTCTATTTTCATTTTGATTTTTGGAAGTAATAATTTTATTTTATAATAGAAAAGATTTTTTCTGAGGATCCCAATATTCCTAATCCATTTTCTCTTTTGGGATTAAGTTCTGATGATCATTACAAAACAGCAATTGAGATAGCCAAATACAAAACTACTTTAGTTAAGAAGCATAACTTAGAAAACTCGCCGTAAGAGTTTATCAATATTCTTCTTACATATTGCAATATTTTTGCTATATTTCAACTTTTTATTCTATTAGATATTTTTCTTTCTCTTTGCAAGCTCCACTAAGTTTGCATACACACCTTTTTTGTCCAACAATTCTGAATCATTCTACGGAAGAACAATTATTGAAATTCCGTTCCATTCTAGAAAATGAAAAAGTAATTGGCACCTACTCGCAAACTGAATTAGGACATGGTATTATTACAAAAAGTTATTTGAACATCTTTATCAATGCTTTCACTATTTATTTAGGATCTGATATCAAGCAACTTGAAACGACTGCAATTTATGATGCTAACACTGAGGAGTTTGTGCTTAACTCTCCAACTTTGACATCAATTAAATATTGGTCTTCAACATGTAAATAAAGTCTTAATTTTTCTTTTAGAAAGTTTAATTGAGTTTTATACTTATCATTAATAATTTCAGTGGGCAGGTCTGCAACCCACACAATTGTGATGGCACAATTATATACCAAAAATGAATGTCATGGAATTCACATGTTTCTTGTTCAAATTAGAGATATTAATGATTGTTCAAGTTTACCGGGTATTTTAATTTTAATTGTAGATGTCATTTAAAATGTAAATAAATTTTTTGTTGTAGGAATCACTGTTGGTGAAATGGGTCCGAGAATGGGATTTCATGGTGCAGACAATGGTTTTCTCTATTTGAAAAATGTTCGAATACCGAGAGAGAATATGTTCATGAAATATGCTAAAGTAATTCGTTTTAATTTAACAGATTAACAAATAAGCCAATAATGCTTATTTATTTCTGGTTCATCAGGTTATGAAAGATGGTACTTATGTGAAACCAAAATTTAATCGTGCTAGTTACTTAATGATGGTGCTCTCGAGAACCCTGATAGTAACACTTACTGCAAATCAATTAGGTCAAGCATGCACTATTGCTACACGTTACAATGCCGTCCGACGCCAAGGAAAAATAAAACAAGAGTAAATAAATTTATATCTTCATCTAATAACCCAATGTTTTTATTTCCATTTTCCTATTACATCTATTAGTGGAGAAGATGTGAAAATTCTTGACTACAAAACGCAGCAATATAAATTATTTCCTCAAGTTGCTACAGCATATGCTTTCTACTTTGTTTATAAAGAACTTTTAAAGATGTTATTAGAGGTTAAAGAAAATAATGAAGCAGATAAGTTGAATGAAGTAATTGTACAATTTTAAATATTTTAACTTTTTTTTGTTTATAATTGTAAATAAATTTAATTTTCAGTATCATGCATTAATATCAGGAATGAAAGCTCTGTGCACTACTTTAGCTGCAGAAGGAAGTGAAATATGTCGACAATCTTGTGGTGGATTGGGCTACTTAGAAGCGAGCCATTTGCCACATATATGTGTTGGACTATTAGCATCCTGTACTTTTGAAGGAGATAATACCATATTAAGATTACAAACTGCTAGGTACAGTATTTCATTCAAAGTAAATCTAAATTTGATATATAAATTTGTTATTATTCTTGTAGATATCTAATAAAATCTGTACAATTAATAAATGCTGGAAAATCAATTGGAAAAACTGTTGAATACTTAAAAGGAGCACATGATTATGGACAAAGCAGTTGCATGATTGAATTTGTTAAAGTATTTGAATCGACTACT